>JANAVB010006324.1:0-49703 GCA_029216955.1 Iris pallida
ATTACGCCTCATGAGCCCATGAGCCCGAGTCCGAGTCCGAGGCTAAGCCCCTACGGGCTTAGCTCCCATGGAAATAAATTTCCCAAGAGCAAAAAGCATGAATGCTTTAATTGTTGATTTAGCCTTTTTCCCATTAGAAAAATAACCCACATGGCAAACCCATGTGCACCTCCACACTACATGTGCATCTCCAATAATAGCAAAGCTAATATATAGAGATACAATCTCTTTATTTTTTCTGATGTGGGACTAAAGCTTTCTAAAGGAAAAAAACTCCAACAATTCTCCACATATCTCTATATATGGGTATAAGTGTTCCCCACAGTAACTGTCCATCATGCATTAGGAGAGATATCGCTGACGACTTGAATCTTTCCGCATGGATTAAAAATCAGACTATAATACAAGAATGGACTAAGCCTTGAATTCTGTATCATAGCTGAAATTCTTTCCACTCACATAATGTAGTTACATGTGCTTCTGGCTACACATTAAAGGCCCTGTGCCAGCTTAGTTTCAGTGTATAATTTTGGGCGTCTACAAGTTTACCCTCAAGAGACGGCCTGATATCTCTTTGTCCATACACTATAGGTGAGTTCATTATAAAAAGACATGGCATGAAGCGCTTTGCGCTTCCCTTGCGGTGCTACGCCGCCATGACATGGCTTAAAGCCGAGGCCTTACCCCGTACCGGGAACCTCATCGTAGTATCATACTACTGTAGCATGAGGCAACCGCCTCTTTGTAGTGCCAAACTACCCAGCATGAAGCCTTAGGCTCCCTTACGTGTTACGCCGCAACGACATGGCTTACAAGGCCGAGGCTTTATCCCTAACCAGGTACCTCATCGTGGTGTCGTGCCACTGTAAGAAGAACTCCTCCTCTTTGTAGTGCTGACTACACCCTCTTTATATTTAACATACAACATTAGGCTAACTGCCTATTTGCGGTGCTACGCCGCTGTGACTTGGCCTGCAAAGCTGAGGGTTTATCCTATTCCTGGGTAGTACCCCACATATAGGAACCCATCGTGGAGTCACCCCACTGTAGCATGGAGTTTCACTCCTTGTAGTGATGCTCTACCGTGCTTCCTGTAAAGCACACCAGGCATTCACTTTGCTTGAGAACTCATTAAGGCAATTAAGCCAACCTTTCCACAGGAACCATTTTTCGCGGAAAACAACAGTAGACAACAGTGGTTATAGGTCCGTAACCTCTCCATGCCCAATAGAACATGTACCCACCGTTCCTGAAATTCTTCCGATTAGTGGTCCTCTTCTTTCCGTTGAAGAGGTCATTTGATGCCACCGCCGCAGTCGTCTGGTTGTCGCAGTATATCGGTATTGCCGGTATTTGCGCCCAAACCATCGGAAGATCATACATGAGCTCTCGAAGCCATTCTGCTTCCTCGGCTGCGGTATCAAGTGCAAAGAACTCAGATTCTATGGATGTTCGCGAGAGCATAGTCTGCTTCTTCGACTTCCACGATATAGCTGCTCCATCCATTGTGAAAATGAATCCACCTGTGGACCTCTCGCTCTCCACCTCTGAGCACCAGCTGGCATCACTGAAGCTTCCACTACCGGCGGATCTCCGCTGTAGTACAGTGCTATGTCTGAGTCTTCTTGAGATATCTCATAACCCGTTTCACAGCTTTCCAGTGTTCAGTACCTGGGTTCTCGTGAAACGACTCAGCATTCCCGACGAAAGCTATGTCAGGCCTTGTGGCATTAGTAGCATACATCAAACTTCCGATTATGCTTGCATACTCCAGCTGCCTGACGCTTTACCCTGAATTAGGCTTCAGCTTCAGATCATACCTGTATGGCGTATCGATCCCTGGAAGATCCCGATACCCATAACGAGTGATCATTTCCTCAATATAATGAGACTGTGACAGCGCTAGTCCAGTGTCTGTCCGGATGATCTTGATCCCTAAAATCACATCAGCTTCCCCCAAGTCCTTCATACTGAACTTGCTTGAGATGAATTTCTTTGTCTTCGTGACACAGCTAATATCCGTACCTAGGATAAGCATGTCGTCCACGTACAGACAAACGATCACACCTCTTCTTCAGCGAACTTCGTGTAAACACACTTGTCCGTATCGCTGACCATGTAGCCATTTTACCTTATAACTTTGTCAAATTTCTCATGCCATATCTTGGGAGCCTGTTTAAGACCGTACAAGGATTTCACCAACTTGCAGACTTTGTCTTCAAGACCCCTGATGACAAATCCCTCTGGCTATTGTGTAAATCTCTTCGGTCAGCTCGTCATTTAGGAAAGCTGTATTCACATCCATCTGATGTATCACCATCTTATGTATTGCTGTGAGAGAATCAACATTCTGATGGTGGTCATCCGGGCTACTGGAGCATACGTGTAAAAAGTCAATCCCCTGCTTCTGAGAAAACCCCTTGGCTACCAATCTAGCCTTGAACTTGTCAATAGTTCCGTCTGCTTTCATCTTCTTCTTGAAGATCCATTTGCATCCGATGGTTTCGCTCCTTCAGGAAGATCAACCAACACCCAAGTGTTATTTGAGGTGATGGAATCAATTTCATTGTCAATCGCCTCCTTCCAGAAAACTGCGTCTCTGGTCTTCATCGCCGTATCATAGGTAAGCGGATCAGCTTCCACATGATAGGTGACAAAGTCACTTTCGAAGTCCTTCGGCCTCCTCACTCGCTTCGTTGACGGCTCAGCGAGATCTGGTTCAACTGTTGTTTCAACAACAACATCTTCTTGGACCACATCTTCATTAAAGACCTGCGCACCCTCATTATTCTTCGAAACATCCGCAAGAACAATATTCTTGTGCCTTGCAAACTTGTCTTCAAAATATTCTGCGTCACGAGATTCGATGATATGATTTGATTCAATAAAGAAATCTCTGAGCATCACTCTTCTCGGCATATCCCAAGAAGATCGTCTTAGTAGTCCTTGTCCCAAGCTTCTAAATCTCAGATCTGGAAGCTTGACATACGTCAGACACCCCCACACTCGAATGACATTCAAGTTAGGTCTGACCTTGAACCAGAGTTCATGAGGAGTAACGTCAGAAGTTGCATGAGGCACTCTATTTAGAATAAAAGTGGCCGTCAATGCAGCTTCTCCCTAGTAGCACTTAGGAAGACCCACAGTCAACAACATTGAGTTAATCATTTCTGTTAATGTTCTATTCTTCCTCTCTGCTACTCCATTTGATTGAGGAGAGTACGGAGCCGTAGTCTCATTGACAATTCCATGTTCTTTGCAGAACAATACGAATTCATGAGACCTGTACTCCCCACCTCGATCACTTCTTATCCTTTTGAGTTGTTGTCCAGTCTGCCGCTCAGCTTCGGCTCTTAACTTCTTGAACTTCTCGAATGCTTCATCTTTAGCCTTCAGCAAGTAGACGAACGCATACTTTAAGAAGTCATCGATGAAGGTTATAAAATGCTTCATCCGGCCTTTGTAGAGAACTGTTTGAAGTCACAGATATGGGAGTGTAGCAACTCCAGAAGATCTGTACTTCGATTAACCCGAGGAAAGGGTTTCCTTGTGATCTTTTTTGAGCACAAACTTCACATTTCTCTACCTTACCCCCACACTTGGAGATAAGTCCTAGACTAAACATTTTGTTTATTCGTTTACAATGAACATGTCCTAGCCTATTATGCCACAACTCAAGAGTATAAGCAGAAGGAGTGATTTCATTAATCACATTAATTATATTGGACTGATTTACAAGCTAAATTTTGAACATTCTTTCGGTATAAAAAGCTTTTCTGAAATATGTTCCCTTGATAGACATCACCATCTGGCCAGCACTGTTGTCCATCCTGAGGCCTACGTTGCAAAGTAGGCCTCCTGAGATCAGGTTCTTGGCGATAGCAGGTACGTGCTTCACGCCTTGAAGCGTCAGAGACTTTTTCGAAGTCAGCTTCAACACCACCGTCCCGATCTCGAGCACTTCAGCTTGTGCTTGGTTCGCCATCATAACCACTTCAGAAGTAGGTGTATAGGTGGTGAACCACTCCTTACTGGAGCAGACATGGCAGGAGGCCCCAGTGTCTACCCCCCAGTCAGAGTCAGTCCTTACCGCATCAACATGCGCAATCATAGCAACAATGTCAGTGATCATGGATACCTTACTAGGCTCTCCTTGCTCTGATTGCTTGGTTTTTGCTTTGCACTCATTCTTAAAGTGGCCTTGTTGCCACACTTGAAGCAAGGCATTTGAGACTTTGGCTTCTTTTTCTTGATAGAAGTTCCCTTGACTTTTAGATTGTCAGGGTCCTTCTTCTTGCTGTGGGAAGCCGCCTGCTTTCCCCTTGGTTCCTTGGTATGAACCATATTGGCGTTAGCCAATTGCTTGGACAGTGCGTCCACCTTCAGTTGAGTCCGCATCTGGTCCTCAACATAGATTTCTTGCAGGAGATCTTCAAGGGTGATCTCCAGCTTCTTCCTATGCATGTTTGTATAGAACTTGCTCCACCCAGCGGAGAGCTTTGAGACAATCCCTCCAACAACAAACTTGTCGGGGAGGGCATTACCTCGTCTTCCAACTTCTGTCGCAGTTTCAGAAACTCCTTCACCTGCGACAGCATAGACTTTTCGTCCTCAAAGAACCACTTATGATATTTTTCAACCACAAAGATTTTACTGCGGTTCTTGTCTTCTTCGTAGAGCTTTTCTAGAGACTCCCATATGTCTCTAGCGATAGTCTTCATAGAATAGGATTCTGCAAGGAAATCTTCCATAGCATTCAGGATAAGCAGCCTGCAAATATTTTCCCTTCTCCATTTTGCTTGAAGTTTAGTAGCCGCGGTATTGCGGCAGCAGACCCAACATCTGGACCAGTAGGTTCTTCCTCCAGAAGCACGTGATCTACGTCTGTGAGTTGAAGGGTGAGATATACCTTCCTCTTCCAGACTTGGTAATGTTCTCCATCAAACTTTTTAACTTACAAAAGTCAGAATTGAAGAGTGAAACATTAACGTTTTCCATCATAGCAATAAAGCGTTGAGATTGTTAGTGCCGGGGCACAATTTTTTGATAGAAAACTGAGAAAATGAAACAATTGTAAAAAAATGTTTCAAATCAACACTTCAAGGAAGGTGATTCTGAATTACGAGAATCTAAAAAGATTTCGTAATCAACAACATCGATCGTAGTACTTCTAAAAAGAAGATACAATCAGAATTACTGGCAGCAATGAAGAAGGTGACTGACGAAAGATGGAAGAAGGCTTGCTGGGGTGAATGATCACCGTTGCTCAAAGCTTTATTCGCCCTACACGAACAGCTTCCAGGAACCAGCAAGTTCGTCAGAGAACTTGGAATACTCATGCTCTTCTGACTCCTCGAACGGACACGAACTCCCGTGCAAAAGCAACGCTGGTGCGGCGCCTTTCCTCCTCTCTTGAAGGCTACTGGAAGATCAGAACTGTGTTAAGAACACTTCTGAATACTCTGTTTACTTGTGCTAAAAATACTCGTAAACTTTCTGTGGTGGCTTCTCTTTCTATTCTGTAATTCCCCTTGAGAGAGAGAGGATGCCTTATATAGGGCCTGCAGCAACTGTTCGGTTGCCACAAAGTTAGGGACGCGGTAAAAACTATTCCGAACATTAGCAACCGCCCAGAACATGCAAATACATGTTCTGCTGCCAACTGTGCGTACCCTGCACTCCTTGCACTCTGTGCGACAGAGTGCGTACTGTACTACGCACATTGTGCGTACTGCACGCACTGCGCACACGGCCCACGCAGCACAACCAGCGCGCACGTGCAACCCGAGCAACCCGTGCAACTCAGCGCAACCCGCAACCCAGCGCAACCTGAGCGCAACCTGGGCACGCACCTGGGCAGCGTAACTGGGCATGCGCAACGTAGCAGCGCAAGTGGCTCGTGCAACGAGCGCAACTAAAGCGTACTATGCGCCTAGCGACGATGCTGACGTGCTAAGTGCAAAGTACGTCAACAAAATGCCACATTACGCCTCATGAGCCCATGAGCCCGAGTCTGAGTCCGAGTCCGAGTCCGAGTCTGAGTCGCTAAGCCCCTACGGGGCTTAGCTCCCATGGAAATAAATTTCCCAAGAGCAAAAAGCATGAATACTTTAATTGTTGATTTTAGCCTTTTTCCCATTAGAAAAATAACCCTACATGGCAAACCCATGTGCACCTCCACAATACATGTGCATCTCCAATAATAGTAAAGCTAATATATAGAGATACAATCTCTTTGTTTTTTCCGATGTGGGTCTAAAGCTTTCTAAAGGAAAAAACAAAAACTCCAACAATCCCCCACATATCTCTATATATGGGTATAAGTGTTCCCCACAGTAACCCATCATGCATTAGGAGAGATGTCGCTGACAGTAGAAGCATGGAAAATATTGCTTTTAGTCCCACAACGGAAAGGAGAAGAAGAAAGGGCTCACTCCATTCTATAAATAGAGCCCCCTTACCTCCTTTGAAAAGGGCACCAACTTCACTTCCCTCCTTCCAAACTTGGACTCTTCCTTTTACGCACCTTCGGGTGCTAAGTAGAAGAAGTCTAGGGCAGCGCGCTCATCGGGCTCAGTCAGCTGTCCCAACCTCTGACCATCAAGAGCGTCCCGCTAAGCGGGCCTCTGATGGAAAGTTGTACAGAGCCGCCTGTGTCCAGCCCCCGGCGGCAAACGGACAGAGTGGTTCTCAAGAGTCTCGCAACAAAGATCGAGGGCAAGTGTTTCTATTAGCCCCCATCAGGAGCAAACATGATACCTACGCACTCGTGTGTTCGGGATACCTGGGCCCACAAAGCGAGTGCACGGGCAGATCGAGACATTCCTTATGCGGCTTGGTCATGAGTCCTTCATGCGGCTTGGTCATGAGACATTCCTCATGCGGCTCGATCATGAGACGTCCTTCATGCGGCTCGTCATGACATTCTTCATGCGGCACAGAACCCAGAAGCTTCATGCGGCTCAAAATTAGACGAGCTTCATGCGCTCAAGAGTATCATGCGGCTCAAAAGTCACCAACATGGACATGCGGCTCAAACAAATAGGCAGCTCGAGTGGACTCCATGCGGCCCACAGAGGGAAGCCACGTGTCTTTTTAGAACGGCTGTACCCATTGTTATTCAAACACAATTAATGCTCTGACAACTGATAGCTCTGACGGCTGTCAGTCCTGACATAAAGTTGTCATAATGACTGACACGAAAAAGCACTATCGTCCTAGGAAATGAGAAAATCTTCACAAATGTGGTGCTGTCCACCAAACTTCGAGGCAAATCTATGCAGCCAGACTAAACAAAGTCCATGCGGCCAGAACAGAGAGACCCATGCGGCTCGGTCATGAAGCCTCTCATGCGGCTCGCCATGAAGACCCCCATGCAGCTCGGTCGAGTATATTCATGCGGCTCGGTCATGATAACCTTCATGCGGTTCGAAGTACAGAGACTCTTCATGCGGCTCGGTCATGAACTCTTTCATACGGCTCGGTCATGATAACCTTCATGCGTTCGAAGTACAGAGACTCTTCATACGGCTCGGTCATGAACTCTTTCATGCGACTCGGTCATCAACCCTCATGCGCCCAACATCGACACTCCATGCGGGGCTCACATTGACGACGGGACACGTGTCCTAAAGTCAATCAAATTTTGGGCCAAATCCCAATAATCTGGGACACGTGGCAGAAGAATGAATCAAATTTATTCATTAAGATTCGCAGATATCAGCAAATCATCATGACGAAGATTATTTACAATCAGCATTAATTGTTGATAGGATTTGGCATAATCCGTGTTAATGGCCCAGATCTTTTACGTTCAAAGCGAATGGTCCAGATTGATTAAGCATCAGGCCGCTGCCACTTTGAGAATGGGTAATCATCCAAACCCTAATGATGCCCCCACTATTATAAATAGCAGGGTGCCATTCCCTTGCAAGGAAAGACTTACATAGAGAGAGATACAGATATACAGGAGAGATATATGCTATCAGAGAGAAAAATACCAGAGAAAGAGAAGCCAGGAGCAATACGAGGAGAGCGAAGAGCATTTCTTCGTCAACGCCAACCATCTTTTCACAAGGAGCCAAGCTGCATACCGATCGTCCAAGGAGTAGGCAGAGCGCCGTCGCTTTCCCGAGCCTCTATCGTCACCACCCAGAATCAAAAATAACAATTATACTTAGACTGCTGTACCTAGGTTTTTCGTCCCTAGGCTTTCTTTGTACAACGAGTCTGTAACGTGAAGTAAAGTTCGGTCCTCCGATATTGTTCTGTTCTTTTATTTTCATGGCAGACACGATGGCGACTCTGCTGGGGACTAACTTCTCCACGCTGAGGAGTTGGTGACGCAATCGATACAGCCAAACTTGGCTCCACACAACATATGGTCATCCGCTTCGACTAACAGGCGTTCGAAGAGATGCTCTGAAGGCAGCGCTAGCCCGGTCTTGAAGCGCACCCGCACCCGAAGGCTCGTAAAGGGTGGAGGCCAAAATCATTTGCTCCTCCTCAAGCCCTCGATGGGATACCCTCTGTGCTCAAGACGGCAAGAAGGTCTCTTCTGCGGCCCCACTTCAGACCGTAGACAACTCTGCTGTCCCCAAGTCCGGCAGAAGAAAACACTATGATGCTGGACTTATAGGGGCAAAGAGAACTCTGTGCGATCCGAGCCGCAGAAGGGTATTAGCCGTAGGGAGAAATCCCATGCGGCTACATCTGCCGACCGCATGAAGAAAACTCATACGGCCACATCTGTCAGCCGTATAACTTATGCGGCTACAGCTGTCGACCGCATGGATGAGACTCATGCGGCTATCAAAGTCAATCGTTTGCAAAAACTCATGCGCCACAGATGCCAACCGTATGCGGTCAGCCTGCACGGTCGTGACTCCTAGCCGCATAAGAACTCATCCGACGGCAGAAGACACCGCATGCAGACAGCCTGCACGGTTTCCAATTCCAGTCACATAGTATCCGCTGCATGCTCCTCTCGATCAGTTTTCGACCGTCTCTCGTACGGTCCGAACCCTGATGATTCTCTGGATGATAAGCCAGACTCTGTGGTATTCAACTTGGACTCTTCTTATTATGCACCCACAAGTGCTAAGAAGAAGAAGTCTAGGGCAGCGCGGGCTCATCAAGTCCAGACCGCTGTCCCAACCTTCGACTATCGGGGCGTCCTGCTGATTGTCACACGGGCCTCTGATGGAAGTTGTATAGGACCGCTCGAGTCCAGTCCCCAGCGGCAAACGGACAAAGTAGTTCCTCTGACCTGCTGTGGCTATCCTCCATAAACGCAAGGAAAGAAAGGGCCTCGTATGCAAAGAGTCCTCACATGGACGTCACTGCACCCAGATCATCGTCAACTGCTGCTGCAACAATACGGCATTGACGGAAGACCGGCCGTCCGTCTTCCAAATTATAGCATCCGAGCTCGGAGGACGAGGCACCTCCTGTTGTCTCCTACAATTCCGTACAGAAAATCCCCGCCGAGGGAGAGGAAAGAAGACAAGCATCTCCAGTCCGAAAATATCAACCACTACATAAGAAATTATCGGCTAAACGGTTGCCCTCCACTGGAGTATACCAACACACCCGTTCGAAGACAAAATCTGTTACAATAGGAGATTCATCGTCCGCACCGCTGAGGGTCGAGGGAGCTGGGGGTAGCACTCCTCCGAACATCCATGACAATGTTTGCCATTGATTGTAAAAGTACAGAACAATTATCGGAGGACTGAACTTAGACTCACAATACAAACTCGCTTGTACAAATAAAGCCTAGGGACGAAAACCTAGGTACAGCAATCTAAGTACAATTGTTTATTTTAGATTCTGGGGGGTGACGATAGAGGCTCGGGAAGGCGACGGCAGCCCTACCTTACTCCTTGGACGATCGGTATGCAGCCTTGGCTCCTTGTGAAAAGATGGTTGGCGTTGACGAAGAAGTGTTCTTTTTGCTCCTCTGTTGCTCTCCTGGCTTCTCTCTCTCGCTCTGTGTATTCTCTCTCTGTCTCTGTATATTTTTATTCTTTTGTTGCCCCTCCTTTAAGAAATGATGCTGGCTATTTATAAGAGTGGGGTATGATCATTAGGTTTGCTAATGATCATTTGTTTGGAATGTCGGCGCTCCTTCAATCTATCTGAACCCTTGCTCCTGATTACAATGAATCTCGGCCATTAATAGGATAGCACCGAATCTTGTGAGCAATTAATGCTGATTGCTTTAAATCTTCATGATTGATTATACCAATGCCCGATTGCTCGCCACGTGTCCCATTGGCTTGATGATAATGATATGCCCTGATCTTAGTAATTATGATGATGTCAAATATACTTGTTGGGATTCGGTTAGATCCTTGATTGATTCGATGCCACGTGTTTTGATTGTGGGTCCTGTCAGAGCCGCATAGGATGGGCAACACTTGAACCGCAGGGAGATAATCTTTATAAGCCGCATGGGACAGTGCTTTATTGAGCCACAGGGGATGAACTCTCAATGAGCCGCATATGCATAATCTCTACGAGCCGCCTAAGCTAGCGTTGTATTGAGCCGCAGGGACTGGGTTCTCGGTGGGCCGCATATGGCTGATTTTTGCTGGCCATATAGGGCAACTTCTTAGTGAGCCGCATGAAGCTGTTCCCCATTTAAGCCGCATGAGATGTGCCACGTGGCAATCTAGGACTTCTGTCGGATCGGGTCAGAGATTTTCTTCTTTTCCCGAAGAGTCTGTCATTATGACAGAACCATTATGACGCTTTATGTCAGGTCTGTCACTTGTCAGGTCTGTCAGCCGTCAGAGCATTAAATGCGTCCATACGTTGGGCACAGCTATTTTTGAAGACCACGTGGCCTCTCTCTGGGCCGCATGGAGTTTACTCGAGCTGCCTATGTGCGTTGAGCCGCATGTCCATGTTGGTGACTTTGAGCCGCATGATACTCTTGAGCCGCATGAAGCTCGTCTGATTTTGAGCCGCATGAAGCTAACTGGGTTCTGTGCCGCATGAAGAATGTCTCATGACCGAGCCGTATGAAGGACGTCTCATGACCGAGCCGCATGAGAAATGTCTCATGACCGAGCCGCATGAGGAATGTTTCATGATTGAGCCGCATAAAGGACGTCTCATGACCGAGCCGCATGAGGAATGTCTCATGACCGAGCCTCATGAAGGACGTCTCATGACTCGCATGAGGAATGTCTCGATCTGCCCGTGCACTCGCTTTGTGGGCCCGGGTATCCCGAACACACGAGTGCGTAGGTATCATGTTTGCTCCCTGATGTGGGGGCTAATAGAAACACTTGCCCTCGATCTTTGTTGGGAGACTCTTGAGAACCACTCTATCCGTTTGCCGCCGGGGGCTGGACACAGGCGGTTCTGTACAACTTTCCATCAGAGGCCCGCTTAGCGGGACGCTCTTGATGGTCAGAGGTTAGGACAGCTGACTGAGCCCGATGAGCCCGCGCTGCCCTAGACTTCTACTACTTAGCACCCGAAGGTGCGTAATAGGAAGAGTCCAAGTTTGGAAGGAGGGAAGAGAAGTTGGTGCCCTTTTCAAAGGAGGTAAGGAGGCTCTATTTATAGAATGGAGTGCGCCTTTTCTTTTTCTCCTTTCCGATGTGGGACTAAAAGCAATATTTTCTATGCTTCTACAGGACCCCCTTCAAAGTTTCCAAATTGTAAATTTGGAACACTTTGAATAAGAAGCATGGAAAGTAGATTTGTTTAGGTGTGGCAATCCAATCAGAGGTAGCATAGACATGATAGGTTTGGATACTTCCGCTGGGGATTTTATGTGGACTTATCATCCTTGGCGTACCATGGTTTTAGGTACGGATAATAAGTTGAGAGAGGGAACCATCATATTTACTCAAAGGTGGTATGGACGTGGTAAATATAAAGGTGATGGTAGAGCTTTCCTACTCAGAGGTGATATGGACATGGTAGGAGTGAACTCGAATGAGGATACATAGAACAACTCAGAGGTGCTATCAACGTGGAAGTTCTATGCATTGGGTGAAAAAATACTATAGAACAGCTGGGCTCCGAAAGCATGTGATGATGAGAAAAGATGTGGATGTACTAAGGGACCTGGTACGGCATTTATGGTCAACAGAGGACATTTGAGGGCCTATTATCCTTGGCATACCTTGGTTTTAGGTACGAATAATAAGTTTGATAGGGATACCTAGGACAACTCCGCGGTAAGGCGAATATGGAGGTTCTTGGTACCGGGCGTAAGAATGCCATAGAGCAGTGAACAGTTTTCTGTTTTCTTTTGCTTTCTTTTCTTCTTTTTTTGTAAGGGGTGTGATCCCCAAATGATGTAGTACGTTGAATTTTGAATAAATGAGCCTGTTTCAACTCATCATATCTTTTTTGTACTTGTGGCATCTGTGGAATTTGGACTTGCTGGGGGATTTTTTTGTGGACCTGCATCCTAGGCGTACCTTGGTTTTAGGTACGGATAACAAGTTTGGACAGGATGTCCGGAACAGCCGTGGCAAAGTGGTCATGGATGTTCTCGGTGCTTAACAAAAAAAAGGAATGCCGTAGAGCAGCTGGGATCCCGGGGCATGGTGGGGTAGTAGATTTATGTTAAGAAGCTTAGCAAAGGAATATTTGTGGACCTATTATCCTTGGCGTACCCTGGTTCGGGATACAGATAATAGGGTGAAAGGAAAACCAACATATTTGCTCAGAGGTTATGAGGACATGGCAAGCATGAGGGTTTTACCGTAGAACCTTCCTGCTCAGAGGTAGTGAGGACATGGCAGGGGAGGTTTTACGGGGGATATTCGTGGTCAACAGCGGACATTTGTGGACCTATTATCCTTGTCGTACTCCGGTTGTGGGTACAGATAATAGGTCGAAAGGAGACCGACATACTTGCTCAGAGGTAATGTGGACATGGCAAGCATGAAGGGTTCTTCGACGGAGCCTTCCCACTCAGAGGTAATGATGACATGGCAGGAGTGGGCTCAATGAAGAGGGAGTACATAGAACGACTCAGAGGTAGGAGAACGTGGAGGTTTTATGTGAGGGGCGGTTTGTTTTTTGGTGGAAGTGAAAACGATTCAGAGGTAATGAGGACATGTCCGTTTTCGGAAATTTGTGGATCGATTACCCTTTTTGTGCACTGGGAGTGCGGGTATTGGATCATGAGGGAGGATCTCTTCCAGGGAAGCAAGTTCAGAGGTATAATCATACGTGACTTACTATCTGAAAGAGTGACCGAAATGTGAGTTCAGAGGCACCAGCGGGTACATAACTCGATAAATTAACATATTGAGAAAGTGGGAGTCCAACGGCACCAGCGGGTACATGACTCGATAATCTAAAGGGGATGTAGGGGTGAGTTCAGGGGCACCAGCAGGTACATGACTCGATAATCTTGAAATGTTGTGGGTGTGAGTTTAGTGGTACCAGCCGGTACATGATTCGATAATCTGAAATGCTGAGGGTGTGAGTTCAGTGGTACCAGTGGGTACATGACTCGACGACCTTGTAGCGAATGTCGTTTAGACATAATATTTCTTCAGGAACTTGCCGTTGACGGGCAGCATGAGCAAGTCTCCGTTTTGCTTTGCAAGGCGGTAAGCACCGTTGGAGAATACCGTCTCAATGATAAATGGGCCCTCCCACTTTGGCTGGAATTTGCCGGTGGTCTTGTGAGTCATGACCATTGGCCTCCGGACTGCCAAGACGAGATCGCCTACCTGGAATGTTCTGATTTTGACCTTCTTGTTGAAGGCTCCTGAGATGCGTGCTTGGTATAGCTCGATCCTTTGCTGAGCTAGGAGGCGCTTTTCATCTAAGGCCTCTAACTCTTGCAGTCGACGTCGGTAGTTATTATCGGTTGTCAATTGATGGGTAAGGGCGACACGTAGTGAGGGGATCTGTGTCTCCAAGGGGAGTACTGCCTCACTCCCGTATACCAGGGAGAATGGCGTATTTCTGGTGGCTGTTCGGACCGTGGTGCGATAAGCCCATAAGCACTCACCGAGCTTGTCGTTCCAGTCACGTTTGTTGGAGGAGACAAACTTCTTGAGAAGTTTGATGATTGTTTTGTTGAACGCCTTTGCTAACCCATTTGCTGCGGGGTTGTACGGCATCGAGGCGATATTCTGAATACGGTACTTATCGCAAAACCGATAGAATACGTGGCATGTAAACTGCGGACCATTATCATGGATGATCCTTTGGGGCAGTCCAAAGCGATAGATGACGTGGTGTTTAAGGAAGCTTATCACGTTTGAAGTCTTGACTTCTGCGAGTGGGACAGCTTCCGCCCATTTAGAGAAGTAATCAGTGATCGCAAGTATGAAGCGATATCCTCGGGAGGAAGGTGGGGTGATTGGACCAATGATATCCATTCCCCATGCTTCGAATGGCCAGGATGCCACTGTCGGATGTAAAATTTTGAGGGTTGGTGGATGAAGTCTGCGTGGACTTGGCAAGCTTTGTACTTTCTAGCATAATCTATCGCGTCTGCCACCATTGTGGGCCAATAGTAGCCCATTCGGCGAAGGCGGTCTTGCAGTTTCGGGCCGGGCTGGTGGGCCCCGCAAACACCGTTATGGGCTTCTCGTACGGCTTCTTTGGCTTCCGTGTTTGACAGACATCGAAGCAGTAATCCGTCGTAGGACCGGCGATACAGCATTTTCGTCTCTGTATCGTAGAAGAATCTGAGGGAACGCCTTCTGATGGAAGTAGCTTCTTTTGGGTTCTCAGGCAGGATGTCGTAGACGACGAAGTCGACGAATGGTTGTCTCCAATCTGGGGCGTCATCGATCGTCTGTGCGGAATAACTTGCGACGAATTGCACATTATTTTTGGGACAGACCAGTTCATGGCCTATCACTTCCACTGATTGCCGATCATAATTCGGAACTGCTAGGGAAGCGGCGAGACCAGCTAGGGCATCGGCTTCAATATTTCGGAGTCTGGGGACGTGCTCGATGAAGAACCCCTCAAATGCCGAAATGATGTTGATCGCTATTTGATGATAAGCGATCATGTCTTCATGGCGTACCTCGTACGAACCCCGGATCTGATTGACGATTAGTTGGGAATCGCCGTACGCTTCAAGATATTCTACCCCCAGCTCTCTTGCAAGTTGGGGGCCAATGACCAGAGCGTTGTACTCGGCTACATTGTTAGAACAGGGTTCAGTGAGGGAATAAGCGCGGTTAATCACCAATCCGGAAGGAGAGATTAGTACTACTCCGACTCCGACGACTATATTGCCTTTAGGTCTAGTCCTCGAAGCGCCGTCGAAGAACATTCGTCATATATTTTCATGGAAGGTTGTATACGAGTCGGCGAACTCATCTGGGATCTCTTCGTATATCCTGGAGGACTCCGAGCCTGGGTGGGCTGCCAAGAAATCTGCCAGGGCTTGACCTTTGATTGCCTTTTGGGGAATGAAGATCATATGATAAGGGGACAGCAGTATTGCCCATGTAGCGAGGCGAGAGCTGAGTGCCCCTGGTTTAGTCATGAGGACCCTGAGAGGGTTAACTCGTAAGATCACATATATCGTTTGTCCGATGACATAGTACCGTATTTTCTGAATGGCGAACACCAGAGCGAGGCATTCCTTCTCCACAGCGGTGTATCGGTGCTCTGGTCCAATCATCATTCGGCTGAGGTAATATATGGCATGTTCATGGCCTGCATCGTTATTCTGTGCCAGCAGAGCACCGAGGGAGTGTTCCATTGCTCGTACATAGAGCAGAAATGGTTTTCCAGGGACTGGAGCTACCAAGACCAAAGGATTTGACAGATATTCTTTGATGCTATCGAAAGCACGCTGGCATTCTTCGTCCCATACGAATGAGACTCCTTTCTTCATGAGGTGCGTAAATGGCCGACATCGCCCGGAGAGGTTGGAAATGAACCTTCTGATGTAAGCTAGCCTTCCCTGAAGGCCTCTGAGTTCGCGGAGATTTCTCGGGGGACCCATCTCCATGATTGCTTTTGTCTTCTCGGGGTCTACATGGATACCCTTTACAGTGATGATGAAGCCTAAGAACTTCCTGCTAGATACGCCCAGAAAGGACTTCGTAGGGTTCATCTTTAAATTGTGCGTCCGCATTAGGTCGAATACCGTCCTTAGATCCTGCAGATGGTCTCCTTTGCTACGGCTCTTGACGGCTATATCATCAACATAGCACTCCACCGTCTTGCGTAAGTGGTCTCTGAAGATGATGCTCATAGCTCTTTGATATGTAGCGCCAGCATTCTTTAAACCGAAAGGCATGACTGTTTAGCAGTACGTGCCAATCGGTGTTCGGAATGATGTATGTTTTTCATCGTCGGGAGACATCTTGATTTGGTTGTATCTCGAAAAGCCATCCATGAATGACATGCGCTCAAAGCCGCAGGTATTGTCGATCATGATGTCTGTGATAGGAAGGGGGAATTCATCTTTGGGGCATGCCTCGTTCAGATTACGGAAGTCGATGCAGATTCAAATTTTTCCATTCTTCTTGAGGACAGGTACTATATTGGCAACCCAATCGGGATGTTGCTCCTCACGAATGAAGCCGCTGGCTATTAGTTTGTTGACTTCAGCTTTGATCGTGTCCATGATGCTTGGGCGGAAGCGTCGCTGTTGTTGTTTGACTGGCTTCGCATCTGGCCGAATATTGAGTTTACGAAGAGCGATGTCAGGATTTAACCCTGGCATGTCTTCATAGCTCCAGGCGAACACATCAATATACTCCCTGACAAGTTCTAACAGCGACTCCCGTTCTTCGTTGGTTAGGCTTTCACTGATGAAGATCGGTTTTGGAGAAGATTCGCTGCCGAGATCCACTTGTATGACCTTATCTTCAGTAGGAGGTTCTCTCAGTTCGAATCGCTTTTCCTATTATACATCTAATTGTTGGGCCCATGGCTCTAGCTCGAAGATTTCGGGGATCTCTTCGTCTTCCTCGTAAGCGTCGACGAACGTCATGTTGACTGACATGACTTGTCTGAACACATCTTCGATGCTGGTATCTGAGTCGGAAGTTGGCGATCCGGTTGAATGCGACTGCCAGTCGCATTCTTTATCTAAACTTTCTGGGGTCGTAGTAGGCGTTACATACCCTAACCCGCATCGAGTTTTGTTATAGTAGTTCCATGGTTTGCCCGCCGGGGCTGGCGGCTTCAAAGGTAATCGTCGCCCAGTGTCATAGTTCAATCCTGGCGTAGTCTCTAGATCATACCCCTGTTTCTGCATGAGATATTTGGATCGAGAGCTATAGAGATACAGAGGCAGTTTCCCGGCATCTGACCCGAGGTCGTCTTCTTCTATGGTACGGGGATGAGGGTTGTTCGTCCTGCCGAAGATGACTGGATGATCCCCTCCCTTGTGTATTCGGTAGGCGTCTTCTACTGGAGTAAGCTGGATTGCGGTGTACACATTTGTCACATGTGTGTGTAGGTGAGCGCCTATGCCGTGTTCCATAGCATACATCGTACATAGCTTATTAAGCTCGATGTAGTTCAAAGATAACCCTTTATTGATGAAGTAAGGTATCTTTTCTAGGGGGATTACATCATCAGCGGAGGGGACATTAGTGTGGGCGGCCACATACTTGGCTAGCTCCGGTTCCTCTTCGACTACCCCCTGTGTGAACGAAGACTGAGAGGACGACCTAGGAAGCTTGATCGTCAGTGGTCCAGTTGATGGAGCGGAGCGTGGAGTAGTTGGCAGACTGGTGACCCGCAGTTTGGCATTCGATGTGGAGTGAGGAGTGGCTGGTTCGCTGGAAGTGTCAGACCTTGTATCGAGGCGACAACCTTTCTTGGGAAGGCGTATTGTCAATGGCCTGTCCGAGGGGTTGAGCTTCCCTGTTTGTGGTTGACTGACTCTTGGTAACCTGATTGTTAGTGGCTCCATTGTAGGTCTCGGCACTTGGCCGGATCTCGGCAGCCGGATTGTCATCTGCTCCTCTTGTGCCGAGAGGCTGATCGCGTCCTTCCGCAAAGTGGCGGTGAGGGGTGCAGACTTGCCCGGTTTGCGAGCTTGGAGGTGGATCGTCAGGGGTCCTTCTGATCCCGTAGCTGTCTCAGTATGAGCTTGTGCGTCTCCTTCATCCAGGTGGCTCTTCGACTTTTCGTATAAACAGGAGTCCGAGTAGTAAGATTCGACCCCTTTGAAGGGATCGATGTCAGCAAACTCTGTCTTCACGAAGTCGTGTTTGTCGACATATTTGAAGCACTGGTGTAGCGTGGAAGGCACGATCATATAATCGTGTATCCATGGGCGCCCCAAGAGGATGTTGTAAGAAGTGTCTGTATCTATGACGTAGCAGATGACCTCGGATTGGAGATCGCCAATCTGACACTTCAGACGAATCTTTTCGATAGGGTAGCTCCTGTCCGAATTAAAACCGCTGATAGCGGTGCTTGTAGATGTTAGGCGATGCATTGGGATGCGGAGATGATGTAGCAGACCTTTCGGGATGATGCTTATGGAAGAGCCAGGATCAATGTGCATCCGATCCACCTTCACGTCGCCGATGTATCCCGTGTAGTATAGCGGGCGATCATGTTGGTTAGTTTTGATGAGCATGTCCTGCGGAGTGAAGACAATATTGGGCATTGCTCCCGTGTAGGCACTATCTTGGAGATCCATGGTTGAGTCCTCCCCAGTGAGGTTAGATTGAGCGAGATAGGCATCGGCATTTTGGAGTGCTTCGCTCAATGCAATACGAACGTCGTTGGAGAGCCTCAGGAGTTCATATAATGACAATTTGGCCGGAGTGTTAGCCAATTGTGCTAAGATGTCAAAGTTGTAGGGCCTCTCTAGCCCTTGGGCTACGTCCTTTCGGAGAGATTTGTCGAAGCGAGTCTCCTTCGGCCTAGGCTTGTCGGTCATCGAAGGTTGGGCCGGTCCCAGAGCATCAGTTGCAGTGGGTTGATAATTTTCAGCTGGACTATTAACCACAGGTTGGGATTATGCTCCAGACCGCGTGACGACGGCTGTAGCTTCCTCGTTGTCTGCTGAAATTGTACGGCAGGTCTTGATTTTTCCACTCTTTTTGTTGGTGGAAGATGGTGTGGGCCGAGTTACTTCTGACACCAAGTCTGAATGGACCCACATGACCTCTCCTCTTGAGGTAGTGAGAGGTACTAGACCAGCAGCTTGTTCCCGGGGTTGAAGAAGATTGGTAATCTCCATTGTCGCGAGAGGGACGGGAATTACCCCGTCTTGGGTCTCCGTTGGAGGAAAGTTGCCGAATTGTACGAACACTATATTGGCTGCTACGGTTACCTCTTCGAAGTCGATGGCCAGAGCGTTCGAATCGATGAGGCTTTGGATGTACCGTTTTAGTTGGTAGCAGTCATGTGTAGCGTGGTGTACATATCGGTGGTAATGGCAGAACTTCGGGTTCTCCAAATCAGCCGGTCGAGGCTCCCGTCTTGGTGGAGGAAGCTGAATTCTACCTCCTTGTATAAGCATGTCTAAAATAGGCTTGACGTGGCCGTCTTCGAAAGAGTAAGTGATCTGAGGCCATTGCTTGTCTGCTAGCTGTGGCTCGGGCTTCTGGGCCGTGTCGGCCACCATAGCTTGTTTTCTCTTGCTGTCCCGATTGTTGGAGGGGTTACCCCCATTATCGTTGTTGAGACGCTTGCCCTTGTTTTCTCCTTCTGAGATGTGCAACCCCAGTTGGCGGGCCTTCTTCAGTCGTTCTTCAGCGCTTGTGGCGCTGATGATGAACGCCTTCCAATCTTTGAATTGACTCTCGCCCATCCAGAGACTGATCGTTGGAAGCAGTCTCTTTTGGCAGATTTCGATCAAAGAAGAATCCGGATTTCCGGAAGGCAGCTTCATGGCGGTCTGGCAGAACCGCTCGATGTAGTTCCTTGTTAGCTCCTTCTCCCCTTAGACGACGTCCATGAGAGTGGACATAGTAATGTCTTGTCCTACTTCGTAGAATCGTTCCAAGAACATGCGCTTGAAGCCGGCGAAGGAATGGATGCAGTTGTCCGGTAGATTGTGGTACCAATCAAAGGCGACTCCTTCCAATGCTCCAATGAATAACCGTATGAGGATCGCATCTTCATGGGGCAGATGGTCGGTGGTGACCTCAAAGTAAGTGATGTATCGACTTGCTGAGGTTTTGCCATCATACGGGTTGATGTTGAACGGCTTATATCTTGGTGGGAATGGAACATCCCTCCACTCAGCAGGATATGGTTGCCGTATTCTGTGATCTTGAGCATTTTCTCGGTCATGAAACATGGCACGGAGCTCTTGGACCTCTCTTATTACTTCTCGGGTCTCATCTGTCGCGGCAGGGGCTGTTATTTCGGGAGGATTATTGCCCGGGTTTGGTGTCGCTGAGTTCGAATCTATATTGACCGCGGGGCCCGTATTTGTTTGACCAGGCGCTCCTCCTTGTAAAGTGGGCAGGGCCGCTTTAATCCCGTCTACAGACTTGACCAAAGCAAGTAATATGGCTTCGAGACTATCGATGCGCTGGCGATCACTGGAACCACCTTGATCGTTGTCCGTCATGAACACCGTTCTTACGTGAGGAGTGATGGAAGGAACGGTGGAGGATGTGCCCTCTGAGTCGTATCCATGCACCGAGAAGTCATCGGGATAGGTGGGAATGTTCTCTTCGGGCTCGGACTCGGAGGGAACGGTATCACCAGCTTCAGAGCTGGCCTTGTCTTGAGAGTTACGGATGTCCTCGGGGGCATCAGCGTCCGTTGCTCCTGATGGAAGAGTTGTTTGTGCGGACTCGGTTCCTTGGAACATCGGATTGTTGCGGATGTTCGGAGGAGTGTTACCCCCAGCTCCTTCAACCCCCAGCGATGTGGATAATGAATTTTCTATCGAGGTAAATTTCGTCTTTGAACGGGTGTGTTGGAATACACCAGTGGAGGGCAACCGTTTAGACGACAGTTTCTTAGTTGTAATGGTCGATATCTTCGGACTGGAGACGCTCGTTTTCTTCCTCCTCTCTTCGTCGGGTACTTTTTGAGCAGAATTACAGGAGACAACAGGAGGTGCCTCATCTTCTGAGTTCGGGTGCTGTAGCCTTTGGAAGGCGGATGGCCGAGCTTCCATCATTGCCGCGTTGTTGCAGCAGCAATTGACGATGATTTGGGTGCAGCGATGTCCAAGCGAGGACCCTTTGCACACCGACACTCCTTCTCTTTCCTTGCGTTTGTCGAGGATCGTCTCCCGCAGGTCAGAGGAACCACTCTGTCTGTTTGCCGCGGGGGGCTGGACTTGAGTGGTTGTATACAACTTTCCATCCGAGGCCCATATGATAGTCAACGGAACGCTCCGATAGTCAGAGGTTGGGACAGCTGACTGGGCTCGATGAGCCCGTGCTGCCCTAGACTTCCTCCTTCTAGCACTTGTGGGTGCGTAGTAGGAGGAGTCCAAGTTGAATGCCACAGAATCTGGCTTATCATACAGAGAATCATCAGGGTCGGGACCGTATGAGAGACGGTCGAAGACCGATCGAGAGAAGCGTAGAACGGACGCTATGCTGCCAGAGTTGGGTACCGTGCAGGCTGTCTGCATGCGGTCATCTTCTGCTGTCGGATGAGTTGTCTTTGGGCGGTTAGGAGTCACGACCGTGCAGGCTGGCCGCATGCGGTTGGCAATAGTGGTCGCATGGGTTCTCTGCAAGCGGCTGCCTCCTGTAGCCTCATGTGTTTCATCCATGTGATTGGCGACTGTAGCTGCATAAACTATACGGCTGCCAGATGTGACCGCATGATTCTTCTTCATGCGGCCAGCGACTGTGGCCGCATGGGCTTTGTCCCTGCGGCTAGCGGATGTGGTCGCATGAGCCTTTTTCACTCGGCTAGCACCCCTATGCGGCTCAGTTCGCGTAGAGTTCCTCTTTGCCTCTGCAAGTCCAGCATCATAGTGTTTTCTTCTGCCAGACTTGGAGACAGCAGAGTTGTCTACGGTCTGAAGTGGGGCCGCAGAAGAGTCCTTCTCAACGTCTTGAGCAACAGAGGGTACACCGTCGGGGGCTTGGGGAGGAGCAAATAATTTTGGCCTCCACTCTCTGCGAGCCTTTGTCGTGCGGGTGCGCTTCTGGACCGGGCCAGCGCTTCCTTCGGAGAGCATCTCTTCAAACGCTTGTTGGTCGAAGCGGACGACCATCTTTTGTTGCGTGGAGCCAAGTTTGGCTGCATTCGATTGCATCACCAACTCCTCAGCCGTAGAGAAGTTTGTCCCCAGCAGAGTCGCCATCATGTTTGCCATTGATTGTAAAAGTACAGAATAATTATCGGAGGACTGAACTTAGACTCACAATACAAACTAGCTTGTACAAAGAAAGCCTAGGGACGAAAACCTAGGTACAGCAATCTAAGTACAATTGTTTATTTTAGATTCTGGGGGGTGACGATAGAGGCTCGGGAAGGCGACGGCAGCCCTACCTTACTCCTTGGACGATCGGTATGCAGCCTTGGCTCCTTGTGAAAAGATGGTTGGCATTGACGAAGAAGTGTTCTTTTTGCTCCTCTGTTGCTCTCCTGGCTTCTCTCTCTCTCTCTCTCTCTGTGTATTCTCTCTCTGACTCTGTATATTTTTATTCTTTTGTTGCCCCTCCTTTAAGAAATGATGCTGGCTATTTATAAGAGTGGGGTATGATCATTAGGGTTTGCTAATGATCATTTGTTTGGAATATCGGCGCTCTTTCAATCTATCTGAACCCTTGCTCCTGATTACAATGAATCTCGGCCATTAATGAGGATAGCACCGAATCTTGTAAGCAATTAATGCTGATTACTTTAAATCATCATGATTGATTATACCAATGCCCGATTGCTCACCACGTGTCCCATTGGCTTGATGATAAATGATATGCCCTGATCTTAGTAATTATGACGATGATGTCAAATATACTTGTTGGGATACGGTTAGATCCTTGATTGATTCGATGCCACGTGTTTTGATTGTGGGTCCTGTCAGAGCCGCATAGGATGGGCAACACTTGAACCGCAGGGAGATAATCTTCATGAGCCGCATGGGACAGTGCTTTATTGAGCCGTAGGGGATGAACTCTCAATGAGCCGCATATGCATAATCTCTACGAGCCGCCTAAGCTAGCGTTGTATTGAGCCGCAGGGACTGGGTTCTCGGTGGGCCGCATATGGCTGATTTCTGCTGGCCATATAGGGCGACTTCTTAGTGAGCCGCATGAAGCTGTTCCCCATTTCAGCCGCATGAGATGTGCCACGTGGCAATCTAGGACTTCTGTCGGATTGGGTCAGAGATTTTCTTCTTTCTCGAAGAGTCTGTCATTATGGCAGAACCATTATGACGCTTTATGTCAGGTCTGTCACTTGTCAGGTCTGTCAGCTGTCAGAGCATTAAATGCATCCATACGTTGGGCATAGCTGTTTTTGAAGACCACATGGCCTCTCTCTCTGGGCCGCATGGAGTTTACTCGAGATGCCTATGTGCGTTGAGCCGCATGTCCATGTTGGTGACTTTTGAGCCGCATGATACTCTTGAGCCGCATGAAGCTCGTCTGATTTTGAGCCGCATGAAGCTTCCTGGGTTCTGTGTCGCATGAAGAATGTCTCATGACCGAGCCGCATGAAGGACGTCTCATGATCGAGCCGCATGAGGAATGTCTCATGACTGAGCTGCATGAGGAATGTTTCATGACCGAGCCGCATAAAGGACGTCTCATGATCGAGCCGCATGAGGAATGTCTCATGACCGAGCCTCAAGAAGGACGTCTCATGACTCGCATGAGGAATGTCTCGATCTGCCCGTGCACTCGCTTTGTGGGCCCGGGTATTCCGAACACACGAGTGCGTAGGTATCATGTTTGCTCCCTGATGTGGGGGCTAATAGAAACACTTGCCCTCGATCTTTGTTGGGAGACTCTTGAGAACCACTCTATCCGTTTGCCGCCGGGGGCTGGACACAGGCGGTTCTGTACAACTTTCCATCAGAGGCCCGCTTAGCGGGACGCTCTTGATGGTCAGAGGTTGGGACAGCTGACTAAGCCCGATGAGCCCGCGCTGCCCTAGACTTCTTCTACTTAGCACCCGAAGGTGCGTAATAGGAAGAGTCCAAGTTTGGAAGGAGGGAAGAGAAGTTGGTGCCCTTTTCAAAGGAGGTAAGGAGGCTCTATTTATAGAATAGAGTGAGCCCTTTCTTCTTCTCCTTTCCGATGTGGGACTAAAAGCAATATTTTCCATGCTTCTACAGACAATCCGATGTTTCAGGGAGATGAGCCTGGGGAAACAACCCTCCCGTCAGGTACAACAGATGCCGACGTCCCCGATGACATCCATGACTCTCAAGATGAAGCAAGCTCCGAAGCTGGGGGTACTGTTCCTTCCGAGTCCGAACCCGAAGAGAATATTCCCACCTACCCCGATGATTTCTCGATGCATGGGTATGACTCAGAGGGCACACCCTCCACCGTCCCTTCCGTCACTCCTCACGTAAGGACGGTATTCATGACGGACAACAATCAAGGTGGTTCCAGTGATCGCCAACGCATCAACACTTTGGAGGCCATACTGCACGCCTTGGTCAAGTCTGTAGACGAGATCAAAGCGGCTCTTCCTACTCTGCAAGGGGTGACACCTGGCCAAACAAGCGCGGGTCCCACAAACAATATAGATTCAAATTCAGCGGCACCGAACCCGGGCAATAATCCTCCCGAAGTAACGGCTCCTACTGCGACAGATGAGACCCGAAAAGTAAGGAGAGAAGTTCAAGAGCTCCGAGCCATGTTCCACGCCCGAGAAAACTCTCAAGACTTCAGAATACGGCAACCATATCCTGCTGAATGGAGGGATGTTCCATTCCCACCAAGATATAAGCCGTTCAATATCAACCCCTATGATAGCAAGACCTCAGCAAGTCGGTACATCACCTACTTCGAGGTCACCACCGACCATCTGCCTCATGATGACGCTATCCTCACACGGTTATTCATCGGGACATTGGAAGGAGTCGTCTTCGACTGGTACCAGCAACCTGTCGGACAATTGCATCCACTCCTTCGCTGGCTTCAAACGCTTGTTCCTGGAGAGGTTCTACGAGGTAGGCCAGGACGTCACAATGTCTACCCTCATGGACGTCGTCCAAGGAGAGAAAGAGCTGACGAAGAATTACATTGAGCGATTTCGTCAAACCGTAATGAAGTTACCATCCGGCAATCCGGATTCTTCCTTGATTGAAATCTGCCAAAAGAGACTGCTCCCAACAATTAGTCTCTGGATGGGCGAAAGTCAATTCAAGGACTGGAAGGCTTTTATCATCAGTGCTACAAGTGCCGAGGAACGATTAAGGAAGGCTCGCAAACTGGGGTTGCATATCTCGGATGGAGAGAACAAGGGCAAGCGTCCCAGCACCAACACCGACAATGGGGGTAGCCCCTCCAACAATCAGGACAACAAAGTCAACCAGGCTATGGTGGCCGACGCGGCCCAGAAGCCCGAGTCACAACCAGCAGACAAACAATGGCTTCAAATCACTTACTCTTTTGAAGACAGCCACGTCAAGCCTATCTTGGACATGCTCATACAAGGAGATAGAATCCAGCTCCCTCCACCAAGACGGGAGCCTCAGCCGGCTGACTTGGAGAACCCAAAGTTCTGCCATTACCACCGCTACGTCCACCATGCTACACACGACTGCTACCAACTAAAACGGTACATCCAAAACCTCATCGATTCGAACGCTCTAGCCATCGATTTCGAGGAGGTAACCGTAGCAGCCAACATGGTGTCCGTGCAATTCGGTAGCTTTCCTCCAACAGAGACTCAAGACGGTGTTATACCCATCCCTCTGGCAACGATAGAAATTGCTAATCTTTCGCCCGCTCGAGATCAAGCTGTCGGCCTAGTACCTCTCACTACATCGCGAGGAGAAATTATGTGGATCCATCCGGACCTGGTTCACGAGGTGACTCAGGCCACAACGCCTTCCATTCACAAGAAGAGAAGTAGAAAAGCCAGATCATGCCGCACCGCCTCGGCAGATGAAGAAGAAGTCACGGCCGTTGTTACTCGATCTGGAGCACAATCTCAGCCCGTGGCTGAGAACTCAACGGATAATCATCCGCCCACTACCACTGATGCTCCGGGACCGGCTCAGCCTTCGACGACCGACAAGCCTAGGCCGAAGGAGACTCGCTTCGACAAATCCCTTCGAAAGGAGACACCTCAGGGGCTGGAGAGGCCCTACAACTTCGACATCTTGGCACAATTGGCCAATACACCGGCCAAATTGTCCTTATATGAACTCCTAAGGCTCTCGAAGGATGTCCGCGCGGCCTTGAGCGATGCACTCCAAAATGCCGACGCATACTTGGCTCAGGCCAACCTCACGGGAGACAATCAGCCCGCAGATCTCCAAGACAGCACGTGTACGGGAGCGATGCCCAATATCGTCTTCACCCCGTAGGATATGCTCATCAAAACCAACCTGCACGATCGCCCGTTATACTATACTGGATACATCGGCGACGTAAAGGTGGACTGGATGCACATTGATCCTGGGTCCTCCATAAGCATCATCCCGAAGGGTCTGCTACATCATCTCCGCATCCCAATGCATCGCCTGACACCTACAAGCACCGCCATCAGCGGTTTCAATTCGGGCAGGAGCTACCCTATTGAAAAGATTCGTCTGAAGTGTCAAATTGGCGACCTCCAATCCGAAGTCACCTGCTACGTCATAGATGCAGACACTTCTTACAACATCCTCTTGGGGCGCCCATGGATACACGATTATATGATCGTGCCTTCCACGCTACACCAGTGCTTCAAATACGTCGACAAACACGACTTCGTGAAGACAGAATTTGCTGATATCGATCCCTTCAAAGGGGTCGAATCTTACTACTCGGACTCCTGCTTATACGAAAAGTCGAAGAGGCACCTTGATGAAGGAGACGCACAAACTCATACCGAAACAGCCACAGGATCAGAAGGACCCCTGACAATCCACCTCCAAGCTCGCAAGTCGGGCAAGTCTGCACCCCTTACCGCCACTCTGCGGAAGGACGCAATCAGCCTCTCAGCGCAGGAAGAGCAAATGATAATCCGGCTGCCAAGGTCCGGCCAAGTGCCGAGACCCACAACTGAGCCACTGACAATCAGGCTACCAAGAGTCAGCCGACCACAAGCAGGGAAGCTCAACCCCTCGGATAGGCCCATGACGATACGCCTTCCCAGGAAGAGTCGTCACCCCGATACGAGATCTGACACTTCTAGCGAACCAGCCACTCCTCGCCCCACATCAAATGCCAAACTGGGGGTCGCTAGTCTGCCAACGACTCCACGCTCAGCTCCATCAACTGAACCGCTGACGATCAAGTTGCCCAAATCATCCTCTCAGTCTGCATTTACACAGGGGATGGCTGAAGAAGACTTGGAGCTGGCCAAGTATGTGGCTGCTCACAGTGAGACTTGGTCATGTTGCCCATCAACGGCAACTTCCTAAAGAAGTATTACGTCCGAAACGATATCCAAAAAAAAAATCCCTGATGATTGAGTTATGTACCCCCCGATACCGCTGAACTCACATTCCGCCTCCAAATTTCCTAGATTGGTGAGTTATGTACCCCCCCCGGTACCGCTGAACTCACATCCACTCCAGATTATCTAGTCATATACCCGCTGGTACCGTTGAACTCACATTCCGCCTCCAAATTTCCTAGATTGATCATCGAGTCATGTACCCTGGTGCCGCTGAACTCACATCCACAACATCCCAAACTACCAAGTCATGTACCCGCTGGTACCTTTGAACTTACACTTTGATCATAAAATTTATGGATTGTCGAGTTATGTACCCGCTGGTACCCCTGAACTCACATCCTGGTCACTCTTTCAGATAGAAAGTTATGTATGATCATACCTCTGAACTTCCTTCCTGGAGGAGATCCCCCCATGATCCAATACCCGCTTTCAGTGCACAAAAAAGGGTAATCGATCCACAAATTTTGAAACGGCCATGTCCTCATTACCTCTGAGTCGTTTTCACTTCCACCAAAAAACCGCCCCCGCATAGAACTTCTACGTTCTCCTACCTCTGATTCGTTCTATGTACCCCCTCTCTCATTGAGCCCACTCCTGCCATGTCCTCATTACCTCTGAGTGGGAAGGCTCCGTCGAAGAAACCTTCATGCTTGCCATGTCCACATTACCTCTGAGCAAGTATGTCGGTCCCTTTCAACCTATTATCTGTACCCACAACCGGAGTACATAAGGATAATAGGTCCACAAATGTCCTTTGTTGACCATAAATGTCCTCTGTTGACCACAAATTCCTCTGTTGACCACAAAGTCCTCTGTTGACCACAAATGTCCTCTGTTGACCATAAAATGTCCGCTAGTGACCACGAATATCTTCCGTGAAGTCTCCCCTGCCATGTTCTCATTACCTCTGAGCAGAAAGATTCTACGGTAAAACCCTCATGTTTGCCATGTTCTCATACCTCTGAGCAAATACATTGGTTTCCTTTCATCCCATTATCCGTATCCTGAACCAGGGTACGCCAAGGATAATAGGTCCACAATATCCCTTGCTAAGCTACTTAGCATAAATCCACCATCTCATCCATGCCCCGGAGCCCAGCTGCTCTACGGCATTCTTTTTTCCAATACCGAGAGCACCCATGACCACTTTGCCATGGCTGTTCTGGATATCCTGACCAAACTTGTTATCCGTACCTAAAACCAAGGTACCCCGGGTAACAGGTCCACAAATAATCCCCCAGCAAGTCCAGTTCCACGAACACCGCAAGTACAAAAAGAGAAGATGAGTTGAAACATGCTCATTCATTCAAACTCAAGTACTACATCATCTGGGATCACATCCCTTGACAAAAAGAAAGAAAAACAGTGAAAGAAAATAGAAACTTTCACTACTCCATGGCATTCTTTTGCCCGATACCAAGAACCTCCTATCCGTCTTACCGCGAGTTGTCCTAGGTATCCCTATCAAACTTATTATCCGTACCTAAAACCAAGGTATGCCAAGGATATAGGCCCACAAATGTCCTCTGCTGACCATAAATGCCGTACTAGTCCTTTAGTACATCCACATCTTTCCTCATCATCACATGCTTTCGGAGCCCAGCTGTTCCATAGCATTCTTTCATCCAATGCATAGAACTTCTACGTTGATAGCACCTCTGAGTTTTCTATGTATCCTCATTCGGTTCACTCCTACCATGTCCATATCACCTCTGAGTAGGAAGCTCTACCATCAACCTTATATTTGCCACCCTCCATACCACCTCTGAGTAAATATGATGGTTCCCTCTCTCAACTTATTATCCGTACCTAAAACCAAGGTACGCCAGGATGATAAGTCCATATAAATCTCCAGCGGAAGTACCCAAACCTATCACGTCCATGCTACCTCTGATTGGATTGCCACACCTAACAAATCTACTTTCCATGCTTCTTATTCAAAGTGTTCCAAATTTGCAATTTGGAAACTTTGAAGGGGGTCCTGTAGAAGCATGGAAAATATTGCTTTTAGTCCCACAACGAAAGGAGAAGAAGAAGGCTCACTCCATTCTATAAATAGAGCCCCCTTACCTCCTTTGAAAAGGGCACCAACTTCTCTTTCCTCCTTCCAAACTTGGACTCTTCCTATTACGCACCTTCGGGTGCTAAGTGAAGAAGTCTAGGGCAGCGCGGGCTCATCGGCTCAGTCAGCTGTCCCAACCTCTAACCATCAAGAGCGTCCCGCTAAGCGGGCCTCTGATGGAAAGTTGTATAGAGCAGCCTGTGTCCAGCCCCCGATGGCAAACGGACAGAGTGTTCTCAAGAGTCTCGCAACAAAGATCGAGGGCAGGTGTTTTCTATTAGCCACCACATCAGGGAGCAAACATGATACCTACGCACTCGTGTGTTCGGGATACCCGGCCATAAAGCGAGTACACGGGCAGATCGAGACATTCCTCATGCGGCTCGGTCATGAGACGTCCTTCATGCGGCTCAGTAATGAGACATTCTTCATGCGGCACAGAACCCAGGAAGCTTTATGCGGCTCAAAATCAGACAGCTTCATGCGGCTCAAGAGTATCATGCGGCTCAAAAGTCACCAACATGGACATGCGGCTCAAACAAATAGGCAGCTCGAGTGGACTCCATGCGGCCCGCAGAGGGAAGCCACGTGTCTTTTTAGAACGGCTGTACCCAGCGTCATTCAACACAATTAATGCTCTGACAACTGATAGCTCTGACGGCTGTCAGTCCTGACATAAAGTTGTCATAATGACTGATACGAAAAGCACTATCGTCCTAGAAAATGAGGAAAATCTTCACAAATGTGGCGCTATCCACCAAACTTCGAGGCAAATCTATGCGGCCAGACTAAACAAAGTCCATGCGGCCAGAACAGAGAGATCCATGCGGCTCGATCATGAAGACTCTCATGCTGCGGCTCGGCCATGAAGACCCCCATACGGCTCGGTCATGAGTATATTCATGCGGCTCGGTCATGATAACCTTCATGTGGTTCGAAGTACAGAGACTCTTCATGCGGCTCGGTCATGAACTCTTTTATGCGGCTCGGTCATGATAACCTTCATGCGGTTCGAAGTACAGAGACTCTTCATGCGGCTCGGTCATGAACTCTTTCATGCAGCTCGGTCATCAACCCTCATGCGGCCCAAACATCGACACTCCTCATGCAGCTCAACATTGACGATGGGACATGTCCTAAAGTCAATCAAATTTTGGGCCAAATCCCAATAATCTGGGACACGTGGCAGAAGAATGAATCAAATTTATTCATTAAGATTCGCAGATGTCAGCAAATCATCATGACGAAGATTTATTACAATCAGCATTAATTGTTGATAGGATTTGGCATAATCCGTCTTAATGGCCCAGATCTTTCACGTTCAAAGCGAATGGTCCATTGATTAAGCATCAGGCCCGCCACTTTGAGAATGGGTAATCATCCAAACCCTAATGATGCCCCCACTATTATAAATAGCAGGGTGCCATTCTCTTGTAAAGGAGAGACTTACATAGAGAGAGATACAGATACAAGAAGAGATATATGCTATCAGAGAGAAAAATACACAAGAAAGAGAGAAGCCAGGAGAGCAATACGAGGAGAGCAAGAGAGCATTTCTTCGTCAACGCCAACCATCTTTTCACAAGGAGCCAAGGCTGCATACCGATCGTCCAAGGAGTAAGGCAGAGCGGCCGTCGCTTTCCCGAGCCTCTATCGTCACCCCCCAGAATCAAAATAAACAATTGTACTTAGACTGCTGTACCTAGGTTTTCGTCCCTAGGCTTTCTTTGTACAAGCGAGTCTGTAACGTGAAGTAAAAGTCCGGTCCTCCGATAATTGTTCTGTTCTTTTATATTTCATGGCAGACACTGACGACTTGAATCTTCCCGCATGGATTAAAAATCATACTATATACAAGAATGGACTAAGCCTTGAATTCTACATCATAGCTGAAATTCTTTCCACTCACATAATGTAGTTACATGTGCTTCTTCGGCTACACATTAAAGGCCCTGTGCTAGCCTGGTTTCAGTGTATAATTTTGGGCGTCTACAAGTTTACCCTCAAGAGACGGCCTGATATCTCTTTGTCCATACACTATAGGTGAGTTCATTATAAAAAGACATAGCATGAAGCGCTTTGCGCTTCCCTTGCGGTGCTACGCCGCCATGACATGGCTTAAAGCCGAGGTCTTACCCGTAACGGAAACCTCATCGTAGTGTCATACTACTGTAGCATGAGGCAACCGCCTCTTTGTAGTGCCAAACTGCCCAACATGAAGCCTTAGGCTCCCTTACGGTGTTACGCCGCAACGACATGGCTTGCAAGGCCGAGACTTTATCCCTAACCGGGTACCTCATCGTGGTGTCGTGCCACTGTAACATAAGGAACTCCTCCTCTTTGTAGTGCTGACTACACCCCTCTTTATATTTAACATACAGCATTAGGCTAACTGCTTATTTGCGGTGCTACGCCGCTGTGACTTGGCCTGCAAAGCTGAGGCTTTATCCTATTAGTGGGCAGTACCCCAAATATAGGAACCTCATCGTGGAGTCACCCCACTGTAGCATGGAGTTTCACTCCTTGTAGTGCTGTTCTACTACCGTGCTTCCTGTAAAGTACACCAGGCATTCACTTTGCCTGAGAAATCATTAAGGCAATTAAGCCAACCTTCCCACAGGAACCATTTTCTACAGAAAACAACAGTAGACAACAGTGGTTATAGGTCCGTAACCTCTCCATGCCCAATAGAACATGTACCCACCGTTCCTGATATTCTTCCGATTAGTGGTCCTCCCTTGAACCAAAGCTAGATGCCTAGTAGATAAATCTTTGAACTAATAGCATAAAACTTTATGGTAGGAATACAATAATACAATATCAGAATGCCTTCAAGCCCATTTTACAAGCTGTGTCATCGACCAGCTGGCGCTTGAGGCCCTTGGTGAACGGATCCGCTAGGTTCTCCTGACTGACTCCGAACATCAATCACTGCAATAACACCTCTCTTGATAAGATAGTGTACTGCCTTGTGCTTCAACCGCACAGTCCTCTTCTTCCCGTTGAAGAGGTCATTTGATGCCACCGCTGCAGTCGCCTGGTTGTTGCAGTATATCGGTATCACCGGTATTTGCACCCATACCATCGAAAGATCATACATGAGGTCCCGAAGCCATTCTGCTTCCTCTCGGCTGCGGTATCAAGTGCAAAGAACTCAGATTTCATGGATGATCGCGAGAGCATAGTCTGCTTCTTCGACTTCCACGATATAGCTGCTCCACCCATTATGAAAATGAATCCACCTGTGGACCTCTCGCTCTCCACCTCTGAGCACCAGCTGGCATCACTGAAGCCTTCCACTACCGGCGGATCTTCGCTGTAGTACAGTGCATATGTCTGAGTCTTCTTGAGATATCTCATAACCCGTCTCACAGTTTTCCAGTGTTCAGCACCTGGGTTGCTCGTGAAATGACTCAGCATTCCCACGGCGAAAGCTATGTCAGGCCTTGTGGCATTAGTAGCATACATCAAACTTTCGATTACGCTTGCATACTCCAGCTGCCTGACACTTTTCCCTGAATTAGGCTTCAGCTTCAGATCATACCTATACGACGTATCGATCCCTGGAAGATCCCGATACCCATAACGAGTGATCATTTCCTCAATATAATGAGACTGTAACAGCGCTAGTCCAGTGTCTGTCCGTGATCTTGATCCCTAAAATCACATCAGCTTCTCCCAAGTCCTTCATACTGAACTTGCTTGAGATGAATTTCTTTGTCTCCGTGACACAGCTAATATCCGTACCTAGGATAAGCATGTCGTCCACGTACAGACAAACGATCACACCTCTTCCATCAGCGAACTTCGTGTAAACACACTTGTCCGTATCGCTGACCATGTAGCCATTTGACCTTATAACTTTGTCAAATTTCTTATGCCACATCTTGGGAGCCTGTTTAAGACCGTACAAGGATTTTACCAACTTGCAGACTTTGTCTTCAAGATCCCTGATTACAAATCCCTCTGGCTGTTGCATGTAAATCTCTTCGGTCAGCTCGCCATTTAGGAAAGCTGTATTCATATCCATCTGATGTATCACCATCTTATATATTGCTGCGAGAGCAATCAACATTCTGATGGTGGTCATCCGGGCTACTGGAGCATACGTGTCAAAATAGTCAATCCCCTACTTCTGAGAAAACCCCTTGGCTACCAATCTAGCCTTGAACTTGTCAATAGTTCCGTCTGCTTTCATCTTCTTCTTGACGATCCATTTACATCCGATGGGTTTCGCTCCTTCAGGAAGATCAACCAACACCCAAGTGTTATTTGAGGTGATGGAATCAATTTTATTGTCAATCGCCTCCTTCCAGAAAACCGCATCTCTGGCCTTCATCGCCTCATCATAGGTAAGCGGATCAGCTTCCACATGATAGATGACAAAGTCACTTCCAAAGTCCTTCGGCCTCCTCACTCGCTTCGTTGACGGTTCAGCGAGATCTGGTTCAACCGTTGTTTCAATAACAACATCTTCTTGGACCACATCTTCATTGAAGACCTGCGCACCCTCATTATTCTCCGGAACATCCGCAAGAACAATATTCTTGTGCGTTGCAAACTTGTCTTCAAAATATTCTGCGTCACGAGATTCTATGATATGATTTGATTCAATATCAAGAAATCTCCGAGCATCACTCTTCTCGGTGTACACCAAGAAGATCGTCTTAGTAGTCCTTGTCCCAAGCTTCTAAATCTTCAGATTTGGAAGCTTGACATACGCCAGACACCCCCACACTCGAATGACATTCAAGTTAGGTCTGACCTTGAACCAGAGTTCATGAGGAGTAACGTCAAAAGTTGTATGAGGCACTCTATTTAGAATAAAAGTGGCCGTCAATACAGCTTCTCCCCAGTAGCACTTAGGAAGACCCACAGTCAACAGCATTGAGTTAATCATTTCTGTTAACATTCTGTTCTTCCTCTCTGCTACTCCATTTTATTGAGGAGAGTACGGAGCCGTAGTCTCATTGACAATTCCATGTTCTTTGCAGAACGATGCGAATTCATGAGACCTGTACTCCCCACCTCGATCACTTCTTATCCTTTTGAGTTGTTGTACAGTCTCCCGCTCAGCTTCGGCTCTGAACTCCTTGAACTTCTCGAATGCTTCATTTTTAGCCTTCAGCAAGTAGACGAACGCATACTTTGAGAAGTCATCGATGAAGGTTATGAAATACTTTATCCCGGCCTTTGTAGAGAACTGTTTAAAGTCACAGATATCGGAGTGTACCAACTCCAGAAGATCTGTACTTCGATTAACCCGAGGAAAGGGTTTCCTTGTGATCTTTGTTTGAGCACAAACTTTACATTTCTCTACCTTACCCCCACACTTGGAGATAAGTTCTAGACTAGACATTCTATTTATTGGTTTACAATGAACATGTCCTAGCCTATTATGCCACAACTCAAGAGTATAAGCAGAAGGAGTGATTTCATTAATCACATTAATTACATTGGACTGATTTACAAGCTGAATTTTAAACATTCCTTCGGTATAAAAAGCTTTTCCAATATATGTTTCTTTGATAGACATCACCATCTGGCCAGTATTGATGTCCATCCTGAGGCCTGCGTTGCAAAGTAGGCCTCCTGAGATCAGGTTCTTGGCGATAGCAGGTACGTGCTTCATGCCTTGAAGCATCAGAGACTTTTCCGAAGTCAGCTTCAACACCACCGTCCAGATCCCGAGCACTTCAGCTTGTGCCTGGTTCGCCATCATAACCACTTTAGAAGTAGGTGTATAGGTCGTGAACCACTCCTTACTGGAGCAGACATGGCAGGAGGCTCCAGTGTCTACCTCCAGTCAGAGTCAGTCCTTACCGCCAACCTGCGCAATCATAGCAACAATGTCAGTGATCATGGTTACCTTACTAGGCTCTCCTTGCTCTGATTGCTTGGTTTTTGCTTTGCACTCATTCTTAAAGTGGCCCTTGTTGCCACACTTGAAGCAAGGCATTTGAGACTTTGGCTTCTTTTTTTTGATAGAAGTTCCCTTGACTTTTAGATTGTCAGGGTCCTTCTTCTTGCTGTGGAAAGCCGCCTGCTTTCTCCTTGGTTCCTTGGTATGAACCATATTGGCGTTAGCCAATTGCTTGGACAGTACGTCCACCTTCAGTTGAGCCCGCATCTGGTCCTCAACATAGATTTCCTGCAGGAGATCTTCAAGGGTGATCTCCAGCTTCTTTCTATGCATATTTGCATAGAACTTGCTCCACCCACGGGGAGCTTTGAGACAATCCCTCCAACAACAAACTTGTCAGGGAGGGGCATTGTCTCGTCTTCCAACTTTTGTCGCAGTTTCAGGAACTCCTTCACCTGCGGCAGCAAAGACTTTTCGTCCTCAAAGAACCACTTGTGATATTTTTCAACCACAAAGATTTTATTGCGGTTCTTGTCTTCTTCGTAGAGCTTTTCTAGAGACTCCCATATGTCTCTAGCGATAGTCTTCTTAGAATAGGATTCTGCAAGGGAATCTTCTATAGCATTCAGGATAAGCAGCCTGCAAATACTATTTTTCCTTCTCCATTTTTCTTGAAGTTTAGTAGCCGCGGTGATTGCGGCAGCAGACCCAACATCTGGAACAGTAGGTTCTTCCTCCAGAAGTACGTGATCTACGTCTTTGAGTTGAAGGATGAGATATACCTTCCTCTTCCAGACTTGGTAATGTTCTCCATCAAACTTTTCTAACTTGCAAAAGTCAGAATTGAAGAGTGAAACATTAACGTTTTCCATCATAGCAATAAAGCATTGAGATTGTTAGTGCCGGGGCACAATTTTTCGATGGAAAACTGAGAAAATGAAATAATTGTAAAAACAATGTTTTAAATCAATACTTCAAGGAAGGTGATTCTGAATTACGAGAATCTAAAAAAGATTTTGTAATCAACAGCATCGATCGTAGTACTTCTAAAAATAAGATACAATCAGAATTACTGGCAGCAATGAAGAAGGTGACTGGCGAAAGATAGAAGAAGGCTTGCTAGGGTGAATGATCACCGTTGCTCAAAGCTTTATTCGCCCTACACGAATAGCTTCCAGGAACCAGCAAGTTCGTCGGAGAACTTGGAACACTCCTGCTCTTCTGACTCCTCGGACGGACACGAACTCCCATGCAAAAGCAACGCTGGTGCGGCGCCTTTTCTCTCTCTCTCGAAGGCTACTGGAAGATCAGAACTGTGTTAAAGAACACTTTTGAATACTCTGTTTACTTGTGCTCAAAAATACTCGTAAACTTTCTGTGGTGGCTTCTCTTTCTATTCTGTAATTCCCCTTGAGAGAGAGAGGATGCCTTATATAGTCCCGGCAACAACTGTTCGGTTGCCACAAAGTTAGAGATACAGTAAAAACCACCCAGAACATGTAGCAACCGCCCAGAACATGCAAACGCACGTTCTGCTGCCAACTACGCGCACCCTGCGCTCCTTGCACTCTGTGCGACAGAGCGCGTACTGAACTGCGTATATTGTGCGCACTGCACGTACTGCGCACACGACACACGCAGCGCAACCAGCGCGCACGCGCAACCCGAGCAACCCGTGCAACTCAGCACAACCTGAGCGCAACCTGGGCGCACACCTGGGCAGCACAACTGGGCTTGCGCAACTGGGCATGCGCAACTGGGCTTGCGCAACGTGGCAGCGCAAGTGGCTCGCACAACGAGCGCAACTAAAGCGCACTATGCGCCTAGCGACGATGTTGACGTGCTAAGTGCAAAGTGCGCCAACAAAATGCCACATTACGCCTCATGAGCCCATGAGCCCGAGTCCGAGTCCGAGTCGCTAAGCCCCTACGGGGCTTAGCTCCCATGGAAATAAATTTCCCAAGAGCAAAAAGCATGAATGCTTTAATTGTTGATTTTAGCCTTTTTTCCATTAGAAAAATAACCCCACATGGCAAACCCATGTGCACCTCCACACTATATGTGCATCTCCAATAATATCAAAGCTAATATATAGAGATACAATCTTTTTGTTTTTTCCGATGTGGGACTAAACCTTTCTAAAGGAAAAAACAGAAACTCCAATAATTAATAGCTACATGCTACCTAAACAGAAAAGTCAAGAAAGTCAAAATCTAAATAGAAAATATGTGATGTGTAGCATATCACATGTTCCTATTTGAGTATGACTTATTTGCACTTACCCCTCCCCCCCACCCCCCCACAATTGCTAATCTTATCTCTACTTTCTTCCATTTTTATTTTAATTAGTATTACCCCCGAATCTTTAGGTAAAGTGTAAACAAACCCTCCATAGATTTGCCTTTTTGCACTTAAAGTCCTCCTGTTTAAAAAAAATCTCATATTTTCATTTTTGCTCAGTTTGCACCTCTGCCGTTAACAACCATTAAAATACGTCTAAAAATGCAATTTTACCCCTCTCCCTACTCGCTCCCCCCCTCACTCCGGTGGTGGGGGTGGGTCAAGCGGGGCGGACCAGAGGAGAGGAGAGGGTGGCCGGCCAGTGAAGGAAGGAGGTGGCGAGTCGAGCTAGGGGTGAGCATTCGGTTAATTCAGTTCAAACCGAACCAAATAACCAAAAACTGAATTGAACGAAAATCAAATAAGCAAAACCGAAACCGAACCGAATTGGCCCATAACCGAATCAAACTGAACCGAATTAAATCGGTTCAGTTTTTGGTTTATTCAATTCGTCAGTTTATTTGCACTTTTTGTTAATATATATAGTAATTAAATATACCTAAATTTATTTAGTACATATCTGTAGGATATACATATATATATTTAGTATATACTTTTTTTTGACAAAACCTCCCCATATTATTCCATAATGAGAAAAGTCGAAGCTATACAAGTATACCTGAAGGCGCAAAATGTCGAAGCTTATACACGTATACTAACAAAAGGAGAGGGAAGACGCCCAAAGCGACTAGACTGAGGATAGGAATGAGCTCCAGAAAGAATTCTGGCTGTTGTTGCAGTGAGCACTCCGCTTGCCGCATTGCCTAGTGGTTTCCCTAAACAGTTGGTTTGCAGAATACTGATATCCTTTATATCTCGTCCTGTTGCGGTTCTTCCAAAGAACCCACGTCGCAGCAGCTGCAACGATCAGATGGTCCTGGGACCCGGAGCTCCATGCCTTGATAAGGTCATCGTAGTTGCCTCCTCCAGTGTCCATTCTGGAGCGTCAGGATAGATAGCTCCAAAGCTTGGTCGGGAGTTCTTCCTGACAAAAGATGTGGTTGACAGTTTCCAAATGGCGGTCGGTGCAGCATGTACATGCGGACGCAAGGCTGAATCCGATAGAGCAGTGGGTGTCATCAGTGGGAAGGATTTGGCGCAGGGCTCTCTAAATGATGAATGACCACTTCTTGGGGATGCAAGTCTTCCAGAACGATGTAATACTAGAGTGCGGCATCCCCGATCCTCGAATCACGTTCCTGGCAGATTTGACCGAAAAGCAGCCCGTCACGCCCTCCTGCCACCTGAACTCGTCAGCGTCTGGCCCGATCTGCAAGCCTTCACGACGGATGAGCTTCGCCGTCTCGGATCCAGCCCAATTCTGTACTTTGTTCCAGTCCCAATCATCCCTAATGGGGTCCCACATGTCCTTGATCTTGCTAAACTTGTGTGCTTCAGAGTGGGTAGGAATTAAGGTATCTCCGACCATCTTTCCATGAAGGCTAGAGATTCTCCATCGCCCACCTTTAGGCGCATCAGAGGTTCGGCAAGGGACCGACCAATGAGCATACGATGCCACGCTGTAGAAGATTTGCTGTTAGAAATAACCGTCGATTGGTGGATGTTCTTGAAATATCTGGCCTTCATGAATCTGACCCATAAGTTCTGGGTGGTACGCAACTTCTACTACAGTTTCATCGAGAATGCATTAACAATGTGGAAGAGTTTGGAGAATTCTAGTCCCCCCTCCTCGGTCGGCCTGGCCATTATGTCCCAATTGGCCCAGTGGTGCTTCTCGATGTCGTTGCAGTGACCCTAAAAGAAGTTGTTGAATATGCTCTAGATGGAGTTAAGGACAATCTTGGGAGGTGAGCAGGCCGTAATTGTGTAGATGGGGATGGAAGTGAGGACGTGGTTAATGAGTATCATCTTGCCTCCCATGGATAGCGTCGTATTGTGCCCCCGCCAAGCTTTCTTCTGATGCGGCCGATCAACTCCTCAAAGATACCCGCGTTTGATTTCCCGTAGACCAGGGGACAACCCAGATAATGGAATGGGGGTGCTTGATAGGAAAGGGGATGGTATTAGAGAGTGTGTCGAGTTGCCCTTTCGTGATTTTGTGTTGGGTGTAGATGACGCTTTTGTCTTGGTTGACCTTCTGGCCCGAGCAGCTAGCATAATTCTGCAGGTGTGTGGACCACCTCGACCGATCTAATATCCCAGAAAGAGAAGATGAGGATGTCGTCAGCGAAAGCCAGCTAGGTGATAATGGGGCAGCCGTTAGCCGTATGATAGTGATGGAAGTTGGTAGTAGCAGGCATCTTGTTGAGGTTCCTGCTCAGGGCGTCGGCCGTGATGATGAATATGGTGGACGAGAGGGGATCACCCTGCCTAACCCCGTGAGTCGATTTGAAGAAGCCATCGGCCTGACCATTGGTCACCGTAGAGAACCAGGAGTTGCTGATAGATCTCCACACGATATTGGTCCAGGTTTTAGAGAAGTCGAAGGCTCTGAAAACCCAGATCATGAATTGCCAATCTAGCTTGTCATAAGCTTTCTCCATGTCAAGTTTGATGGCTATCTTGCTCCCTCTTATCGAGAATTTCATACAGGTAATTAATTCTTGAGCTAACATGATGTTATCCTGGATATTTCTGCCGTGGACGAAGCCACTTTGCTCCTCGAGATGATATTGGGAAGGAGATCGAACATACAGGAAGCGACGATCTTGGATATGATTTTGTTTGTGAAGGTGCATAGACTGATAGAATAGAAGTCACGGAAGGATTCCGGATTATCTTTTTTCCAATGAGGATGAGATTGGTGCTCGAGATGGCTCTCGGGTACATCGAGCCTTCGAAGAAGGCGACAACCGCCTCATGGATATCTGTCCTGATAATGTCCCAGCAGTGTCGTAAAAACCTTCCCGAAAAACCTTCTGGGCCCGTGGCGCTGTGCTCGTCTAGAGCCCAGACAGCGTCTTTCACTTCCTGCTCGGAAGGAGGAGTCTCTAATCGTATGTTGTCGCCTTCGTTGATGAGGTATGGAATAACCTCTATGAAGGAGGGGTCCCTGATGACAGTCTCTTTGGAGAACAGATTGGAGTAGTACTCTGTCGCTGCTTCCTGGATACCTTTATAGTCTTTGATGATGTTGCCATTGCTGCTCATAATTTGATAAAGGGTGAGTTTCTGCCTGCGTCCATTGACGCATGCATGAAAGAAACTCGAGTTTTTGTCTCCCTCGCTGTCCCATTTAAGTCTGGCTTTCTGCTTCCACAAATCTGTCTCCACTTTCAGCCAAATTTAAGGATAGCTTTGGTGAGGTTGAGGGCAGTCTTGGCCGCGGGAGATCTATCATTCATGAATCTGATCTTAGCGCGAATAACGTCATCCTCAACCTCCCGGATAGTCTGAAAAAGTCCCCATAGGCCTACTTGCTCCAGTCCGCCAGAGCTTTCCTAGTGGCTTTGAGCTTGATAGCCACCCGAGTTAGGGGTTCGGCGTCGTTCGTGCTATTCCAAGCTTTCGTGACGACCCCTAAGAACTGTGGGTGTTTGCTCCAGAAGTCGAGAAAGCGAAATCTCCTTTTGTTCGTCCCCAGGTTGCTGGAGATACAAACTAGTAGAGGGGCGTGATCAGATTCGGTGGCGTTGAGGTGGGATAGCTTGGAGATGGTCCCCATACCGTGCCAGTTATTATTCATGAGGGCCCTGTCCAGGCGAGAGTATCGGCGATCACCATCCTGCATGTTGCACCAGGTGAAGGCGTTGCCTGTGAACGGAGGGGGGCAAGGTTAGCATTGAAAATAAAGTTTTGAAATCTTGCATGGCTGGGAGAGGGGGTGGCCGACCCCCGGTCTTTTCTTCTCTGTACGTGACGGCATTGAAGTCCCCAATGCAGAGCCAAGGGAGATTATTATGGTTGAGATGGATGTCCAGCAGGTTGTTCCACAGGATTTTGCGCTCCGTAATGTCACAGCTGCCATGGACTACAGAAAGGATGACTCTCGAGGGTAATAACGGATGCTCCATCCTGCAAGAGAGGGCCTGCTTGGAGTCATTGATGACACCAATTTTGATGTCCTTCGAGCAGAGAATCCAAATATTGTAAATGCCAGCAATGGCTATAGGAAAGCCTAGCTGCAGCTGTATGGATTTGAGGTTCTTGTGGCGGGTCAATCTTGTAGGTTTTCTTGAGGCTGGAGATTCTCCTCTTGGTAGGTTTGTTCGCCAGACCAGAACATTCTACGCAAGGATGTTCAACATTAATGGAGTTTGTGGGGGGGGGTTGTTTAGCCTGCTTAGCTGCAGACCTGGTTCTAACGGTTGATGAATTGTCGGAGCTATTTATAGAAGCATGGAAAATAACAAGAAAAGCCCATGCGGCTCGGATAGAAAGAGTCTCATGCGGCTCAGGAATCCGTTAGACAATCATGCGGTTCAAAAGTCCTTTAAAGCCTCATGCGGCTCGGATAGCTCCATGCAGCTCAGGAAGGATCCACGTGGCCCAAAACAGTTCGCCTTTACAGCTGGCCATAAAGCAACTGCTTCATTAAATGCCCTGACGACAGCTCTGACAGAAAGGCAGAGTGACAGCTTTGACATAAAGCTGAAAAGATAGCTCTGACATGATGGCGTCTCCTAGGGAAAAGAGAAAATCTTTTATAGCTGGCATGATCCGCCAAGTCCAAAGCTCCTATGCGGCTGCCACTCCTATGCGGCTGTCACCCCTATCGGTTGCTCTCTTCATGCGGTTGCTCTCTTCATGCGGCTGCTCTCTTCATGTGGCTGTCCCCTTCATGCGGCTGCCATCTTCATGCGGCTGCTTTCTTCATACGGCTGCCCCTTCATGCGGCAGCCACCTTCATGCGGCTGCCTCCTTCATGCGGCTGCCATCCTCATGCCGCCGCCACCTCATGCGGCTGCTACCTTCATGCGGCTAGGAGTGTGGGGGCTACCATATGCGGTTCATTTAGAGACCACGTTCATGCGGCTCTATCAGGACGTCCCACTCACCACAGTTGAGACACGTGGCAGTCCTCATGACAGTTGAGACACGTGGCGATTCTCATGACAGTTGAGACACGTGGCAGTTTTATCCCCTCGGAGTTATGGCTGCTAGCAAATTATAACAACCCAGATTCATTATAATCATCATAATTACTCGGATCTAATCAGATTTCTTGTAATTAAACAAATTGAACACGTGGCGGGAGATCCGAGCTTATCATGACAAATTATGAAGATTTATTACAATCAGCATTAATTGCCCATACGGATTTGGCGCAATCAAAAAATCAACTGCCCAGATGTGATGCAATCAAGATTAATGGTCCAGATTATTGGCCGTCGACTTTTCAAAGGGGCAATCATTGCAAACCCTAATGATCACACCCCCACTTCTATAAATAGCAAGGTGCCATTCCCTTGTAAACCTGGAGAAAAAGAGGAGAAATTCCAGAGAGAAAGAGACTCTCTCCACCCGGCTGGACACACAGAGAGACAAAGGCACGCACAGAGGATTCTTTCCACACATCCCGAGAGCATTTCTTCATCAGAGTCAAGGCTACGTCCGATCGTCCAAGGAGTAAGGTAGAGCTGCCGTCGCTTTCTCGAGCCTCTATCGTCACCCCCGAATCAAAAATAAACAATCGTATGTAGATTGCTGTACCTAGGTTTTCATTCCTAGGCTTTTTTTGTACGAGCGAGTTTGTATTGTGAGTCTAAGTTCAGTCCTCCTATAAAATTGTTCTGTACTTTTATAATCAATGGCAAACACGATAGCGACTCTGCTGGGGACTAACTTCTCTACGGCTGAAGAGTTGGTGACACAATCGGACGCAGCCAAACTTGGCTCCACTCAACAAATGCTGGTCGCCCGGTTCGACCAACAGGCGTTTGAAGAAATGCTCTTCGACGGAAGCGCTGGCCCGGTCCAGCGGCGAGCCCGCACAAAGAAGGCCCGCAGGGAGTGGAGGCCCAAATCATCTGCTCCTCCCTAAACTCTCGAAGAAGTACTCTCTGTTGCTCAAGACGGCGGAGAAAACTCCTATACGGCCCCACTTCAGGCCATAGAGGACTCTGCTGTCCCCAAGTCCAGCAGAAGAAAATACTACGATGCTGGACTTGCAGGGGCAAAGAGGAACTCTATGCGGTCTAAGGGTGCCAGCCGCATGAAGAAGGCTCATGCGACGGCAACCGCCAGCCACGTGGAGAAGACTCATTGGGCCACAGAAGTCAGCCGCATGTAGAAAGCCCATGCGGCCAAAACTGCTAGCCGCATGCAGGCAGCCTGCACGGTCACGACTTCCAGCCGCATCCCAAAGGTTCATGCGGCCACCGCTCCTAGCCACATATAGAAGGGTCATGCGGCCACACATGTCAGCCGCATGCAGACAGCCTACACGACCACCAAACCCAGCCGTATACCATCCGCTCCAGGCGGCTCACGGTCAGTCTTCGACCGCCTCTCAGGCGATCCTGACCCCAGAGGCTCTCATGTGCCAATCTCTGTGGACTCTTCCTATTATGCAGTCTCGGGTGCCAAAGGGAAGAAGTCTCGGTCAGCGCAGGCTCGTCGAGCTCAGTCGGCCGTCCTAACTTCAGACTATCAGGGCGTCCCGCTTACTATTACGCGGGCCTCTAATGGAAAGTTATACAGAACTACCCGTGTCCAGCCCCCGGCGGCCAACGAACGGGATAGTTATCAATAATCTCCCAACGATGGCCAGGGGCGAGTACTCGTACTACCCCCACATCAGAGAGCAGGAAGGATGCCAACACACTCATGTACTCAGAACTCTCGGGCCCATAAAACGGGTGACTTGTGTAACGTGATTCTTCATAAATGCAAGAAAAGAGACGAAGATTTGGTGTACAGGGAGTCCTATCAGGGACATCAATGCACCCAAGTCATTATCAACTGTTGCTGCAACAAGGCGGCAATACCAGAAGACCGGCGGTCCGTCTTCTAACGGCTACAACACCCAAGCTCAGAAGACGAGGCACTTTTCGTCACCTCCTGCAATTCTGCTCTAAAGATTTCTGGCAGCGGGAGAGGGAAGAAAACAAATGTCTCCAGTCCAAAAATCTCAACCGGCGTAACCAAAAACTCTCTTCTAAACGGTTATCTATCACCGTTACAGGAGGAGTTTACCAAGGTACCCGCTCAAAGACGAAATCTGCCACATTCGGAGGCATAGGAGCCGGGGGTAGCACTCTTCCAAACATCTACGACAATCCGGTGTTCCAAGAAGACAATCCAGGGGAAACGGTTCACCCAACAGATGCAGCAGATCCCGACGTCCCCCAGGACGTCCATAACTCTCAAGACGAGACAAGCTCTGAAGCTGGAGGTACCACTCCTTCTGAGTCCGAACCAGAGGAGAACATTCCCACATACCCTGACGATTTCTCTGTACAGGGGTATGACTCAGTGGGCATATCCTCCAGCGTTCCTTCCATCTCTCCTTATGTGAGGACGGTATTCATGACGGACAGCAACCAAGATGGTCCCAGTGATCGCCAACGCATCGACACCCTGGAGGCCATACTTCATGCCTTGGTCAAGTCCGTGGATGAGATCCAAGCGGCCCTTCCAACTCTCCAAGGAAGGACGCCTGGCCAAATAAGCTTAGGTCCTACGGTCAATGTGGACTCGAACTCAGCTGCACCAAACCCGGGTGATAATCCTCCTGAAATATCGGCTCCTACCGCTGCAGACGAGGCTAAGGAAGAAGCAAGAAAAGAGGTCCAAGAGCTTCGGCCATGTTCCATGCCCGAAAAACTTGCCAGGACCTCAGGATACGACAACCGTATCCTGCTGCGTGGAGAGATGTTCCCTTCCCACCAAGATATAAACCATTCAACATCAATCCATATGATGGGAAGACATCTGCAAGCAGGTACATCACCTACTTTGAAGTCACAACCGACCATCTGCCTCATGACGACGCCATCCTTACGCGGCTGTTCATCGGGGCACTGGAGGGGGTCGCCTTCGACTGGTACCGCAACTTGTCGGACAACTGTATCCATTCTTTTACCGGCTTCAAACGTATGTTCCTGGAGAGGTTCTACGAAGTAGGACAAGACGTGACAATGTCCACCCTCATGGACGTTATCTACGGAGAAAAGGAGCTGACAAGAAACCACATCGAGCAGTTTTGCCAGACCGCGATGAAGTTGCCTTCCGGTAACCCTGATTCCTCCTTAATTGAAATTTGCCAAAAGAGGCTGCTTTCCACGATCAGCCTCTAGATGGGCGAAAGTCAGTTTAAGGATTGGAAGACTTTCATCATCAGCGCACTAGCGCAGAAGACAAATTGAAGAAAGCTCGCTAATTGGGATTGCACGTCTCAGATGGACAGGACAAGGGCAAACGCCCTAGCACCAACAACAACAATGGTGGTAACCCCTCCAACAATCGAGACAACAAGGGCAAACAGGCTATGGTGGCCGACACAGCCCCAAAACCTGAATCAAAGCTGGCAGAAAAGTAGTGGCCTCAGATGACCTACTCCTTCGAGGACGGCCATGTCAAGCCCATCTTGGACATGCTCATACAAGGAGGCCGAATTCAGCTCCTTTCTCTAAGGCATGAACCTCGTCCTGCAGAAATGGAGAACCCCAAGTACTGCCACTACCATCGCTATGTTCACCATGCTACACAAGACTGCTACCAACTGAGGCGATACATCCAACATCTCATCGATTCTAAGGCCTTGGCCATCGATTTCGAAGAGGTGACCGTAGCAGCCAACATGGTGTCAGTACAATTCGGCAGCTTCCCTCTGTCCAAGACTCAAGATGGAGTAGTGCCCGTCCCCAGAGCAAGGATGGAGATTGCTAACCTTCCACCTCCCCAAAACCAGGATGCTGGCCTAGTGCCCCTTACCACATCACGAGGGGGGTCATGTGGGTCCATCCGGATCTGGTATCTGAAGTGAGTCAGTCCGCTCCTCCCCCCACCAGCAAAAAGAAAATAGAAAAGTAAAATCATGCCGTACAATCTCGACAGAGGTCGAAGAAGCTACTGCTGTGCTTACCCGCTCCGGCGCACAAATCCAACCTCCATCGGGTAACTCGGCTGAAGATCATCAGCCAACAGCTGCTGATGCTCCAGGACCTTCGCAGCCTTCGACGACCGACAAGCCTAGGCCAAAGGAGACTCGCTTCGACAAACCGCTCCGAAGAGAGACGCCTCATGGGCTGCAGAGGCCCTACAACTTCGACATCTTGGCGCAATTGGCTAACACACCGGCCAAATTGTCGCTATAACGAGCTCCTGAGGCTCTCTAAAGATGTTCGTGTTGCACTAAGCGAGGCACTCCAGAATGTCGACGTATATCTGGCTCAGTCCAATCTCACTGGGGAAAGCCCGCCTACAGATCTCCAAGACAGCGCTTGCACAGGCGTAATGCCTAACATCGTCATTACTCTGCAGGATATGCTTATCAAGACCAACCTGCATGATCGCCCTCTATATTATACTGGGTATATTGGCGATATCAAGGTGGACCGGATGCATATTGATCCCGGTTCTTCCACAAGCATCATCCCGAAGAGCCTACTACACCATCTGCGTATTCCAATGCATCGCCTGACGCCGACAAGCACCGCCATCAGCGGTTTCAATTCAGGCAGAAGCTATCCGATCGGGAAGATTCACTTGAAGTGCCAAATCGGCGACCTTCAGTCAGAAGTGACCTGTTATGTCATAGATGCGGACACTTCCTACAATATTCTCCTGGGGCATCCTTGGATACACGATTACATGATCGTGCCCTCCACACTGCACCAGTGCTTCATATTACGTCGACAAGCATAGCTTCGTGAGGACAGAATTTGCTGACATCGATCCCTTTAAAGGGGTCGAATCCTACTACTCAGATTCATGCTTGTACGAGAAGTCGAAAAAGCATCTTGCCCAAGGAGATACTCAAGCTCAAACTGAGGCGGCAATTGGATCGGAAGAACCTCTGATAATCCACCTTCAAGCCCGTAAACCTGGCAGAACTGCCCCCCTTACAGCCACCTGCGTAAGGACGTAATCAGCCTCTCAGCACAGAAGGAGCAGATGATAATCCGACTGCCGAGGTCTGGCCAAGCACCAAGATCCACGACAGAGACACTGACAAACAGGCTGCCTAAAGCTAGCCAGCAACAAATAGAGGAGCTCAACCCCTCTGTCAAGCCGATGATGATTCGTCTTCCCAGAATGAATCGGCAGCCGAGCGCTAAGTCGGGGACTGCTAGCCAGCCAACAACTCCCCGCCCAGCACCGAGCACCAAACTGGGGTGGCTAGTATGCCAACGACTCCACGTTCTGCTCCACCCATGGAGCCCCTGATGATTAAGCTGCCCAAGTCATCCTCTCAGTCGTCATTTACACAGGGGGTGGCTAAAGAAGAGTCAGAACTGGCCAAGTGTGGCTGCTCACACCGATGTTCCATCCGCAGATGATGTAATCCCACTAGAAAAGATACCTTACTTCATCAATAAAGGGCTATCTTTGAATTATCTCGAGCTTAATAAGCTTTGTACAATGTATGCTATGGAACACGGTATAGGCACCCACCTACACACACAGGTAACAAATGTCTACACCATAAACCAACTTACTCCAGTGGAAGACGCTTACCGCATAAGAGGGAAAGGATCATCCATCATCTTCGGCCGGAAGAATGATCCACAACCCTTTAGGGTAGAAGAATTAATCTCGAACCCGACACCGGGAGACTGCACCTTTACCTGTATAGTTCCCAATCCAAGTACATCATGCAAAAATAGGGGTATGATCTGGAAAACTACGCCAGGTTTGAACTGCGACACTGGACGGTGATTACCCTTACAATTGCCAGTCCCGGCTAGAAAACTACGAGACTATTACAACAAAACCAGATATGGGCTAGCTTATGTTACACGGACAACGACCCCGGAAAGCTCAGACGAAGAATGCGACTAGCATTCACACTCAACCGGATCATCCACTTCCACGATTCGAATGTCAGCATTGGAGGCATGCTCAGACAAGTCTGGTCTGTTAATATGGCGTTTGTCGATGCCTACGAAGATGAAGACATTCTTGAACTTCTTGAGTTAGAGCCGTGGACACAACAACTAGATGCGCAATGGGAAGAAGCGGTTTCGAGCAAAGAGAGCCTCCTACCGAAGATGAGGTTGTGCAAGTCGATCTGGTGATGAGTCTTCCCAAAGCCCATATTGTCAGCAAGAGTCTGACAGACGAAGAGCGGGAATCACTACTGCAACTCGTCAGAGAATACATCGACGGGTTCACCTGGAGCTATGAAGATATGCCAGGACTAAACCCCGAGGTTGCACTTCACAAACTCAACATCCGTCGGATGCAAAACCGGTCAAGCAACAGCAACGACGGTTCCGCCCCGACATTATGAGTGCCATTGAAGCTGAGGTCAATAAACTGATAACACAGTTTCATCCACGAGGAACAGCATCCATACTGGATCGCCAACATAGTACCAGTCCTCAAGAGAATGGAAAGATTCGAATCTGCATCGACTTCGCAATCTGAATGAGGCATGCCCTAAGGATGAGTTCCCCATCCCTATCGCAGACATCATGATTGACAACACCTACGGCTTCGAGATGTCATTCATGGATGGTTTCTCGGGTACAACCAAATCAAGATGTTCCCTAATAACAAAAGCATACATCATTCTGAACACACGTTGGCCATACTACTGCTACACAGTCATACCTTTCGGTTTAAAAGAATGTTGGCACCACCTATCAAAGAGCTATGACATCATCTTTAGAGACCACTGCACAAGACAGTGGAATGCTACGTCGACGACATCGCCGTCAAGAGCCGCTCTAAAGAGGATCCATCTGCATGATCTAAGGACGGTGTTCGACGGATACGAGCACACAATTTGAAAATAAATCCCACAAAATCCTTCTTGGGCATATCCACGCGGGAAGTTCTTGGGTTTCATTATTAACTTCCCAGGGTATCCACATAGAC
>JANAVB010006325.1:0-147883 GCA_029216955.1 Iris pallida
TAACCACCTGGAAAGACCTCAGCAAGGACATCAGTAAGAAAGTTGGACGAAAAGTCCAAGTTTCTACTTTGAGAATTGGATACTCCAGTGAACAGTTAAAATTATTTGGCAACCTAATTAATCTTTTACTTTTCCAATGTATCTGAATTGTATTTCTTGGCAAAATTAGAATGACCCTAAAGCAAGAAGGCTGCAGGAAAAGATGGCAGTGACAGAAATACCTCATGGGTAAACGTCCTAACAGGAATGCCAAAAGCTCTGGCCAGTCCGAAGTCTGCAAGCTTCAAAGCATTAGTGCGACGGTCTATCAATAAATTCTGAGGTTTGAGATCGCGATGAAGAACCCTGTGGGAGTGGCAGTAAGCAATGCCACACAGAATCTGGTAGAGAAATTTCTGCAAAAAAGAAAGGGAAGCAAGAAATAATCCCAAATTCGTCACACACACACATACATATATGTATAATGAGAATATATATATATATATATATATATATATATATATATATATATATATATATATAGATAGAGAGAGAGAGAGAGAGAGAGAGAGAGAGAATGGAAAAATATATCTTTAAGAGATTTCAGGAACTTTTCTGAATTCAGAAGATCAGGTATCTTCTGCAACAAGAGCAACAAAACATCGCAACCCTTGCAAAGTGAAGTTGGTCATAGATATATACTAACCCTGGATCTAGAATACTGATTTTCTTCAAATGAATATATGATGCTGCTAGTCGATAATCAAGCATATCAGGATCTAAAGATAAGTGATAGTTGGTTGTCTCCTAAAAGATCAAAGTATCTTACTTTCACCAGACGTGGATCTTTAGTAAGCTCTGGACATGAATCCATGTGCTTCTTCAGGTCCAAGTCCAGATACTCAAATACTAGGTATATCCTTTTCTCACTATGTACTACATCTTGCAACCTGTTAACCAGAAGCAATGCGAGGAAGCAATGAGGACAATTGATCTGATACTTATAATAAAATAAAAAGTCAAAAAGAATCTCATTTGAGTTTCTATAGAAGCTCTTGGATATTATGTTGAACTCTAAATTAACATATACAGTAGCATCTTACAACACAAAAGTTCTCTTAACTAATAACCTCCACGAAGCAGCAGAAATTATGTACTTTCTCTCACACAATTAGTAGTATTAGTAATAGTACTAGTATGTAATTTCTCTCACACAATTGCTGCTGCTAATAATAATAATAATAATAGTAGTAGTAGTAGTTGTTGTAATAATAATAATAATAATAATAATAATAATAATAATAATAGTAATAGTAATAGCATTTCTTGATCACTTGCTTTGAGAACCAGTTGGGTCCCTCTCGTGCAAAGTTGATACTTGCAAAAACCATGTTACAGCCATTCTTCACCCCAGTTCACTGCCTGCGCTCATTTTTCACATTGTCCATATCTCATAGGCAGAAACTATGTTCCATGTGTCACGGGCATAACATAACATACATGAACACACAGGTATAACACCGACTTTGGGGTGTCTGTTGCATACGAAACAGACGGCATCAATATTGGCATGTCCGTTCAGACAAATGTTAGCATGATGATCTGACATCATTAGACAAAGCAAACTAGTGTAAGTACGGCATGAGAAAGTGGTCCGAGTCTTCTCTCGAAACATGCACATGTGCTCATGAACGACTGGTGTGACTAGGGTTATGATGAACTCGACTATTGGCCCCCTTATGAATGATTTTGTGCCATCTATATACCATGCAATACCAAGACCAATTTAGATGAAGATACTAGTGTGTGTAAATACATGTTCACATACACACGCTAGTAAATATCTAAAAGGTTGAGGTAAAATAAGTACAAATGGGGTATGCATGTAAAAACTTATGGGGATCCAGTTTGTGTTTGCAGTCAGGTATCATGGTATCAGATAGCTTTGGGTAGGTTTCAGCTTAGTTTTCTTATATTTTAGTTTGGGTCATTTTAGGTCTATGGATCTATTTGAGTTTGAGTCAGTTTAGGTATGTGGCTCTATGCGAGTTTGAGTCTGAGTTTACTGTTTATCTGAGCCATGTTTTAGTTAGTTGCAATTGTACTTTATGTAAGGATTTATTTACATTATTCAGTCCTAGAGGTCTCTAAGTAAGGATGTAATCAAACCATTCTGATGGATAAATGAATTGAGATTTTAGAGTATTCTCTTTTGTGAGATGCATGGGGTGAATACCAAAACCCTAAGAAATAACTTCTGTTCCTCCCCTCTATCTCCAAGTCGTCATCCTTCCCATCTCATCTCCATTGTGTTGTTCTGTTGTTCTTACATCCGCCTGGTCCTCTCGCCCTTGGTCATTGTGTTGCCACCCCAATCCGCCTCCTATCTCTCTTGTGTGAACCCTAAAACCGTAACTCTAGGTAACTTTTCTTCTTCCCCTCTCTTCCCTAGTTGTCAGCCTTCCGTATCATCTTCCTTTTCTTGTTTTGTTGTTGCCATCCTCATGGTCCTCCCCCTTGCTCTTTTCATTGCTGCCCCAAACACCCCTCCTACACGTCTAGTGCAACCTGACAACCACACCAGCCTACCCCTTTCTCTTGCTTGCTACCGGACAACCTTGCACCTACCTGGAGCCATGTCGGCTCATCTCCTTCTACTAATGTACTGCCCACCTGGTGCAGAAGCCAATAGCAGCTACCAGAGCACCCCACCCCTTTATCCTCTCTCTCCTGTCGCAGATCAGTCTCACCTCTTCCTCCCTTTGCACCACCAAAACCTAACATCCAATCATTGAACCATCATCCAGACAGAAGTTCAAGATCCATATGTTACTTTCGCGGTTGTTCGTTAGATTTTGGAGGAAAAGGAGGGCTCTGAAGTTAGAGTCGTCTTCTAAGATCAATTTGAACAAGTTTCGTCAATTGTTTTGATCTACTACACCGATCCTCTAGTATAACCCTCACTTTTCTCTTGGTTTGATTGCAAACTTCGAGATTTTCTAATTATTTATTGCTAATTATCATTGAATAATTAGGTAGACTTACATAGATTTCATTGTGAGCTATTGCATCATCATTATAGGATTGCACATGGTTACCTAAATTTGTCATATATGCAGCGTTTTGGAATCCGGGGACGCACATTAGTTTAGGCTTACGTAGATTTCATTGTGAGCTATTGTATCATCATAGTAGGATTGCACACGGTTACCAAATTCACCATATAGGTAGCGTTTTGCGATCCAGAGATGTATGTTCCGGAACGTGGAATGTCGACGAATTGGAAAGTGAATCTATGTTCAAACCAAGCCTTTGATAGGACAACTTATCTTTTTGTCATTTTTCGTTAAAAGTTCTTAGAGCCTAAGATTTACAACTTTTTAAAAGACATTAGTGCTAGTTTGAATTTTTGATGATGCCATATTATGATATTTGATTAAATATAAATTAGATTACATATTTGTTCCTTAAAAACATTCCATAAATGTATTGTATTCTGAAGAATCATACACCCAACGTACCATACAGGGACCCCGTGTACCACATTCACGTTTTCCTACTGGGATCCCATGTAGATTGCATCTACATCAATTATCTGTTGCGCTTCACAATAGACACATGCATATAGTTTCATGCAAGAAATTCATCCACTAGTTCGTCTATGGTTCTCACATTTGTGTTTGATTGTGATAATTTGCCAGTGTTCTAAAAATCGGCCTAGGCGCTAGGCACCCGCCCACCGCACCGAAAACCCCCTAGGCGGTGGGCTAGGCGGCTAGGCGGGCCCTAGGCGCCCCTAGGCGGGCCTAGGCGGGCCTAGGCGCCCCTAGGCGGCAGGTTTTTCGAATTTTTTGATTTTTTTTTTTGATTTTGTTTATTCTTAGTTGTATTTTGGATATTTGTTTGGGTTTTAAGATAGTATTTGGATTTTTAGAACATTGAAATTTCAAATTTCAAAATTCAAAATTCAAAATTTCAAAAATTTCAAATTTTTTTTTTTTTCTAGGCGGGTTAGGCGCTAGGCGGACCTCCGCCGCACCGAGTCCGCCTAGCGCTTTTTACAACATTGTTAAATTTGCATTGTTCCATTTAGGTTTCCCTTTAGTCGTGTTGTACATTATATACATTCGCACAAACATGTGTCCTTAGTGAAGATCTACAGAAAGTTGCAATTCATGACTTGTTAGGATAATTTTCATCAAACATCATGAAGATCAGGGGCAAATTAGTCATTCATAATTTGCTTAAATGCCATTAGTAACACCTCAATCAATCTTGAAAATATTTTCAACTTGAAACCAATAAGAGTTTAGTTAAATTTTATCAGTTTCATCACAAGATCAGATAAACTTACGGTACAAACATTTAGTGTTCAACACTATGCCTAAGAGATCTCGTTCTTCTTAACCACTCCTTTTAAACCCTCCTGCCTACATACTTGCTGTCAATCTATGAATAACATCAATTCCCAAGTCCAGCAGTTCTATTGTGCAGATCATAATGTGAATACAAACTTCATCACCAACTTAAATGCTAATGCTAGGCCCAAACAATCATAAGTTGTGGTGCCATTTTGTAGGAGACAGCTTATATGATCAGGATAATCAATAAACGATCACTACAAGTACCTCGTAATTGTTCCTTTAACTTCAATAAAGTAAAATTCAATAAGATGAGAGATACTAAAACCAGATAACTAAATATATCTTCATCTTGAAAGAAACAGAATAACTTCAACACGCTGAGCATAGCTTAGTGTGAACGTAAATGCAAGAAGTCATAGAATGCTCTTCTAGAGGTTATCATCCTTCTAACATAGCTTTTTCTGTGAAGTTATGTATAAATTTGAAGGCTAAATTAAGTTGTAATATGTTATTCTAGAGTTTAGTACATTTGGACTATAAATGCATAAACATTGATACTAGTGAAGAGCACTGCAGTAATCAAGTTCAATCACGATCAACAAATATTCTTAAGATTGTCCCTCCAATTGTTTTCGCTTAGTTCCCATATCTCATCTATAGACCAAAGAACTAGTAAGCCTATTGCATGCCTCGAGGATAAGTGTATTTAGGCCTTGTTTGGCTCGCGGAAAGGAAAGGAAACCAATTCTTTGTTTTTTTTCCCTTTCCTTTGGGAAATTGTAATTCCAACCAATTTTTTTTTCATGGGTTTGGAAAAGCCAAGAAATTGAAAGGGAAACTGAATCCTTAGAGTGGAAAAGTAAATCCTTGGGTGGTGGAGGGAACCATTCCCCCCCCCCCCCCCTCTCCTATTTCCCTTTCTTTGGGAATCATCATTTTCCTTTCCCTCCTTCTTATTTGCATCCAAACACATGAAAGAAATGACTTTCTTTTCCCAAGGCCATGATTCCGTGAACCAAACATGGCCTAAAGATTATGAACTCTTGCTCCATGATAGATACTAAATAATATCATTCAATGGAGGTCTTCTTCTTCTTTTGTGTGTGTATGGAGTGGACGGGCGGTGTTGTACAAAAGGTACAAATAATGTTACTGGTTATTAAAATCATAATGATCACATGACTCGTTTATTTTTTATTTCACGTCTTTATGGTCATCATTATTATAGCTTTTAGTTTTCTATGAGAAAAAATAAAATAAAATAACAAAGCCTTTACCCAAAACTAATTGGGTTGCCTACATGAATCTGTGTATTCAGCTCTCTTAAAGGACATCTCTCTAACATAAGAAATTTGCATATCCTTTTTCGCAGCTGCAAGCGGATTTTGTTCAGGTTACCCTAGTTTTAGGTGCTCCTTTAACTAATACCCTAATTTTCAGTGTTCTGAAATTCGTTATGCAGATTCGGTGCGGCGGAGGACCGCCTAGTGCTTAGGCCGCCTTGACGCCTAACTGATTTTTTTTTAATTTGAAAACTATAATACAAATTTAAAATTTGAAATCCAAACATATTCTAAATCCATAATACAATTCATTTTTTTTTTTGAAATTTGAAACTTGAAATCCATATTCCAAATTTGTCATTTGTATGTTCTAAATCCAAATCAATATTAAAATCCAAACAACATATCTAGAATACAACTAAGCATTAAAAAACTCAAAATCCGAACAGATGTACATGCCCGAACAGGCGTCGAAGAGGCCCGAACAGGCGCACAAACACGTCGAACAGGAGATTTTCGGTTCTGCCGGCAACCGCCTAGCGCCTAGGCGCCACCTAGGCGGCCCCCTAGACCGATTTTTATAACACTGCTAATACATCTACTAGCCATGTACTTAGCTCTCTTAAAGGACCATTCCTTCTCTAACAATAGCAAAGGTCATATCCTTTTACATAGCAAATCAGGTAGCAAATCAGTACTTTGGTTACCCTAGCTTTACGGGCTCCTTTAACTAATCTCCTACTCGTTGCATCTATAAGTCGGTGTTGCACATGTTCAAACCATCTCAATAATTTTCTTTCATGGTTGTCACCATCTCAACTTCCAACATACGCTATCATACATCTATGTCCTTATAATTAAACATCATGCATCAGTGGGATAACAGATCTAAAAAAAGTTGATACGCTACGCTAGGTCACTCAACACGAACCTTTTCGTTATTGTATCAAGCATCCAATGCGCAAAAATATCACATGTGAACCATTTGCATACGTGACCGAACGTTGCTTACTTTGAACTACCTAAGGATCAATCTAGGTTCATGATAGATTTAATCTATCTACGAATCTTAATCACCACGCTCATCTTACGAGTTGTGATCGATCTTCGATTCAACATTATTTTACCGCATTGATCCATATCGATACGATCTTGATCTATTAAATCAAGAGTGCGTCACACATAAGTAATAACAATTACAAATACACTGACTTAATCTAACTACTTAGTTAGGGTTTTATTGATATACCTCAATTGATGATAAAACCGCAGAAGTGTCGGGTCTCTAACGGTATACACGTGAGCGCAACTACTAGAGGACAATTCAGCTATGAACTCTTCGTGATCACCAATCACTAACCCAAATAGACTCCAGAAGATCTTCCTCAAAATAGCTCCGAAGTACAACTCTTCTATTGCTACTGTTGTTGTTGTCTTTTGCCTCGACAAAAGTCCAACAAAAGTCAGACGGATGTCCGCTTGGTTGGGCTGAAGAGAAAGGAAGAGGAAGGGAAGGGGAGAGGCTAGGGTTTATGGGACTTTGTATGAATTTGCATGGCTCTAATTTCAGTAAACCCTTGCTCTATAGTATAAGTTTTGGCAAGGGATAGTATGGTAAATACTCTAGTATCCTAATTAGGGTTTGAGTAAGAATCCTAATCCCAATCCTATTCTTGATTTTTTTTTCTAGAATCCTGATGATTCTAAACTATTCTAGAACACTAGACGCAATCCTAATTATGAATTAGGATTTCCTATCACATTTTTCCTTCCGTGATCAATTAGGATTTGGCCAAGTCAACATCTAATTGACTTATGTGCACAAGTCAACATGGTTGAACTTAGGTAAATCGGTCATGGGTCCATCACCATTAAATCCAACTCGAATTCAAAGTATGTCCTGTATAACCGCCAACTCTTATGTATGTGACCCATTAGGCTCAACACCACTATGGCCGCATGGATGGAAACAATCTTGATCTGTGATATTGCCAGGTCGGACGTCCGTTGGACTTCGACGGATGACCGGTTGTCTTGTTCCAGAACAACCTTCTTTTGGAACATTATATGTTGGACAAGATTGATACCTAGCAGTGTGTCATGGCCTCCATATAGTGTGAGGATGTTTAGTGGCATCAATTCAAGAACCTACCTATGCACAGTTACCAAGCAATTTAGTCTCTTTGTCAGACTATGTCCCGACTACACTTGCGACGTGGTTAACATGTCAAGTCGTATTCTTCGTAGTAATTATGTGTCTCGATCTCGTTTGTTCAACACAAACGTGTACCGAATAGGACTCCTCTACTCACACATCACCTTGTAGAAAGATTTCTTAAGCATAACACGTCATATCACATAGGACGTTATTCCCCTCGTCATATGCTAGGAGTGATAGATTCTTTGTTGGTCATGTACTACCTTCATAAGTGATTCACCACGCCCAATCTCTTTGTTACCTGGACTCGGGTACGGGTGTCGGGTATGGGTACATATCCAAGAGTCGGACCCTTCAAACTCATAATTGAAGGACACACGGACTCGGCTAAAAAGGATCCAAATTTTGGGTATGGGTACGGGGATATAACTAAGATTTCGTAAAAAGACAACATGTAATTATAAATTACTAGTAAACTTTACTCAACTAGTTGAATAAGTCCCTAAGGACCGTCCCTTCAGCTCCCCTACTACTTAACTACCAGTCTACCATATTAAAATAAACTATCTACATCATTACCACATTAAAATAAACTATCTACATCACTACCACATTAAAATAAACTATCTACTTCACTACCAGTCTTTCGATTGTCACCATGAAAGATCCGATTGTCACCATGGAGGATCGGATACGGATTCCATACCCATACCCATGTCCTAAAGGGTCGACACGGGTACTTCTCCTTAAAGTGGAGAGTCCGGGTAACATAGCCCAATCTATGATCGTCGCAACCTTGTGGTTCACTAAAGGTACATAGTCAAGTGTGGATGCACACTCATAAAGTACCGTAATGACCCCAGATCTGAAGAGCACTTGCACTACTGACACGAAGGACATCCATATTGACAATAGCTTAAGACATTCATATCTCATCCAAATCAATCTCTTAATGGCATTTACTCTTGGGTTATCATATTATCAAAAATTATATCTACACAGTTTAAATTCTGAAGCTTGTCTCATGTTTTTATTTTAGAAACTAAACCTCTATAGTCCAGTACAAACAGTAAACTAAAGGCACCATGGAACCTCATTTGTGCCAAAAGTTTTCCAATGACTAATGCAAAGAGGAAAGGGACTACACTAATCTTCCATGTAAGTCTATGTTGAGTAAGGGAGACATTTATATTACATTCCTCAAAGCAGTACTGTAGCTTTCAGAAACTTGTCCATTCTAGAAACCCCTCTCTTAATCACTCATCTTGCCGTGAACATTTTCAAGACAATGAAAACCTTAGACAAACCAGTTTCTTCACTCTCTTATCTTTTTCTATCGATCTTCTTTGTAAGTAAATGGCTTTCAGAATAGTCCTTCCTGGTATAAGACCAAATGGATTCTCAAAAACATATTTCCTATTCAACAACTAGCAGATAAGTATAGTCACTACTTCCAGTTCATTTGAAGACTAAACTTCAACCAACCTAAGAGACAAAGTGACAAACTTTACCAATTCTCCGGACCATCATCGTCTAAGGCTTTTTCCCATAAAGTGGCGTCAAGAGCACACTAGAAAACTTGGAAGACCCGACAAAAATATTACAAAAAAAAAAAAAAACTTTTACAAAAGTTTGTAACTTAGAGTCAATAGTTTGAAACTGCATGACCAATAAATAGGTTCCATCACCAGCATCAGCTTAGGCTTTTCCCATGAAAGGGTAAAATATGAGGAACAGACTGACATTAAGAAGACTTCAATGTTCAGTTTAGGCTCGTCCTGCAAAAGTGGGGTCAACTATGTGGCACAACCTGGGCTTGAGAAGGCTCAATGAATTTATGAACAAACTTCATTACTTGTTCTAAAAAAATCTCACAACTAACAAGTTTAAGCAGGAGCATTGAATTAAAAAGCGCGCCTAGGCGCAAGGAGCAGCGATACGCAGGGACAGCGCCTAGGAACAAGCCAGGCGCACTACCTTAAAAAAGCGCACGCCTAGTCTAGAAAGGCGCAGGCTCCAGGCGCTCAACAAGGCGCGCCTAGGCGTAAAGTTACTTATATATATATATATATATATAAGTAACTTTACGCCTAGGCGCGCCTGGAGCCTGCGCCTTTCTACACTAGGCGTGCGCTTTTTTAAGGTAGTGTCCAACATTCTATATACATGTTATATAGTTTATGGGCTTTATTGGAAAGTATAGAAATTATTGTCATTAATATTATTGTGGGTTTTAGATTGTTTTCTAAATTAGAATGTACTTCTATATTTAAAGGCTTATATATATGTGGTTTGTATATTATATGTATATAGTTTAGGTTATTTATATCTAATGGGCTTTTAGATTGTTATATATATATATATATATATATATATATATATATATATATATAAAGAATAATTTTGTGCCTATAATTAGTGATATTTTCAAGGAATTTGGACTTCTATGTAGCTAAGTTTTTAAATATAGATATTATTTACATATAAAGAAAAAAGTGCGCCTAGTTTTCAAAAGGCGTGCCTTGAGCCTTGCGCCTCAGGTTCCAGGAACCTTTGCGCCTTGGTGCGCCTTTCGCCTTTTAAAACTATGAGCAGGAGGTCAACAGTACTCAACGTCAATCCTCTCAATTGGAACAAAAATCCCAACCAGAAAAAACATGCAATAAGAGGTACTTGCTAATGCTGCTTGGCTGGTAATGAGACCTTACTCATGCAAATATCAGGTTATGCAACAAAGAAGTAGCCTTCCAAAATTCTCAGACTAATAATGTTGTTCAGGAGAAAGGAAACAAGATAATTTGTGTCATCTCGAAGGCACTATATATGTAATCCAAAAAACCCAAGTATAACACATTCCCAATTCAATAATCTTCTAATAACAAATAATATCCTAAAATCGATAACAAAGAGCATCCAGTACCTATGCTTGATTCAGTTAACAACCTTATTTGCACAAAGTATAATGCTCTTTTGCATGCATATTTGAAGCAAGGTTTATCATAACTATCAAGCCTAATGAATAATGTGTGTCTTTCTCATGTCTCACATAAGAACGAAGAAAGTATTGATGGCATAAATGTGGAATTATAAACCAAAAGGATTCATTTATCTCCCACTTTCCATGAGATTGAATTGTATAACCTATATGTATGCAGTTTAGAAGAAAAACATTTACAGGTATCTACTGCATGTAACAAAGCTTAAGATCTAAATAAAATGTTGTTATAATCTAATGCACCGTGCAATTCCATTTTCTCTCTATTCCATTGTCCTAATTTATATTTTTCGTTTAATTTATTTAATTGGTTGAGATTCAAGGATCTCATACGTGTATAAATCCAGCACCACAAACCTAATCATTTATGCCTTTCAAAATGTAGTATCCACCCTTATTCTCAGGTTGAAGTGGCTGGGTCAATTAAAACAAAAGAAACACCTTGAAGTTTGCCATCATTCTAGTAAGCACGGATACTCCAAAAATCAGTGCAGTGTCACTGTCGCATCAGACACGCAAAGACACCCCAAAATACACTAGGATACAACAGAATCAATTGGGCTAATTATAAAGGCACATAAAAATGTTATCAGGGCTATCCCATTTGAAAAGTTTGATTTATTTACAAGTTTGCCATTGAAAATTTTGATCAGGGCTATCCTATTGATTGATATAAAAGTCACTTTTTTTATTTTTGCTCTTCTTCTTCCTCAACTCATCCAAGAACAAGAAGAACAAGAAAAAGAAGAAGAGGAAGAAGAAGAAGAACAACAACAACAACAAATGTTGGATGTATTTTCTTCTCATTTTTTTCTTCTCCATCATTTTCATCCTCACTATCTCCAAGTACTTTGGGGTTTAAACCATAATTTTCTTCCCATTTCGAATTTCGATTTCAATTGATGGAGAAGAAGAATATGAGAAGAAAACACCCAAAAATTAAACCCTAATTTTCTTCTCATTTCCAATTTTGATGGCACCCAAAGGCTCCTCATAATGTACAAACCCTAATATTGGTGGAAACCCTAATATTGTTGTTCAACTAGTGCAAACAAGGACTGCCCAATTTTCTGGCAGTCCTACAAACTGAATGGACTGCCAGAAAACTGGGCAGTCCTAATTCACAGCATGTGAAACAAAGGACTGCCCAGTTTTCTGGCAGTCCTAATTCACAGCATGTGAAACAAAGGACTGCCAGAAAACTGGGCAGTCCTTTGTTTCACATGCTGTGAATTAGGACTGCCCAGTTTTCTGGCAGTCCATTCAGTTTGTAGGACTGCCAGAAAATTGGGCAGTCCTGGTCGACGCGGAGTTTTCTCGTTCATGCATACTTGGGTTTCATTTAAATGGATAATTCCCCACTCCGAATGTAGTTTAATTCAAATGGGTTACAAACAATTGAAATAAACAATGTCATAGATGCTTGAAATTTTCAAATTAATTTCTAGGGTTTTGGAAACAAATAGAGAAAGAATTTGGGTGCCATCGGTCTTCTTGAGAAGAGGAGGATGGTGGAGGAGAAGAGGAAGATGTTGGAGAAGAAAAGATTATAACTTCTTGCTTGGGGATAGAGGAATGGTGGAGGAGAAGAGGAAGAAGAAGAAGAAGAGAGGAGTTAGGATTTTGGAAGAGAGAGAAGGATATTTGGAAATGAATGGAAGACTATGGGTTTAGGGGGGGGGGGGGGGGGGGAGTTTGGGACTGTCCTATGATCAAAAAAATGGGCTATCCTGAGTAAAAAAACCCCAAATCTTGGGCTAGCCCCAATCCGGGCTAGCCCTGATAACATTTTGATGTGCCTTTATAATTAGCCATCAATTGTGTGTCGCACTGTTTCCGTATTTTGCAGTGTTGTAGCAACAGTCACCAGACCATAACTTAAAGTCAAATCAAGCATAGAAATATATACTTAAGTCATTTGATCTTTGGATCATGACCTGACTATGTTCCCATGCTGCATTTCCTTCAAGAGGGATATCTCCCTTATTGCGGTGCTCGGAACTCCCTCGTCCTCTTGCTCTAGCCGTATCTTCTTCAGAGCAATAGTCTCGTTCGTGACGCGGTCCCGAGCCTTGTACACCACGCCGTAAGTCCCTTCCCCGATCTTCTCCACCTTCTCGTACTGATGCAAGAATCACCCACATTGCCACAAACACATCAAAAAAAAAAATCATCCTCAGTAGAACAATAACACAAAAATAATTCCGAATCATCACCTGATCCATTCAATCCGAACAAGTAAGAGCTCCAAAACCTGCAGAAAATGAAGACGAAGTACACAGTTCAGAAACTACTCCGAAACCCTAAAAATCAGTCAAATCAGCATTATTCTCACTAAAAATGTGAAAAAAATTGGAAAAAAAAATCGGGAAAAAAAAAAAAGAAGAACACAGAACTGAGCTCAGATTGATCGAAAAGTAACCGGATAGAAAACCCTAAAAAAATCAGTTTGAATCGGACACCGATCGGTACTTCCTGAACAATGCTCCTCCGATCAGCATTCCTCTTAACTCAAAAAAATCGAAAAAAAGGGGGGGAATCGGGAATAATAGGAAGAACACGGAACCGAGCTCGGATTGAGGATCGGACGACGTATCCGTCGAGAAATCGGCATGAATAAGAGAGTTGGAAAGTACCTATGGAGAATCGGCGCTGGCTAGGGTTTCGAGCTCGGCTGCTGCTTCTTCGATCGAGAAAGAGAGGAATCGCGAAAGAGAGCTGGACCTCCTCTCTCTCTCTCTAGAACTTGACCTACTGCTCCTGCTGAATAAAAAAAAGTGAGGGTTTCCGCAAAATCTAATTTTACTCCGTTTTGGCAGAGAGGGAGGACAGCACGAAAATTTCCCGTTCTGGCACAGCCACTGGTTGCTTCGGCTTAAATATTCCTGCACCGATTTTTGTCTATTATTAGCCAGATAATTAAATTTTAAAATGGCAAACTGTATTTTTTTGTAATCCCGTCTCGTATTTGTGCTCGCGCTATTTTTCACAAGAACTACAAGCGTTAGACGATGTAGACGACATGTTTTTATTTTTAACTTCCATGCATAATCTGGACATCTTTGTTTGGACTTAGACTTGGATTTAAATTTTGTTTTTATGAAATTGTCATCTTTTCTTTTATTTCTTTGGCATACAAGTTATAAATATTAACTGAGACGAAAAGATTTTGATTCAAACATCTAACTATAAAAAAGGCACATTTTAGTAGGTACCACATTAAAATAGTTATATGCTAAGGAGTAGTATCTTCACAAAAAAGTAGATATCTTATAATCTGTAAATCTGTAATCAACTCTCCAATTTGCTCTCTCTCTCTCTCTCTCTCTCTCTCTCTCCTCTTGAAATCTCGATTAACTACTATTTTTTTAATCGATAGAGGCCTTCCTATGCTTTTATTGTGATTAATCTATAACCTCCGGAATGTTTTTATGTTTGTTGTAATTTGATTAGTTTCGATCCAAGGAACGAGTTCAAGAAGTATAGAAGGAGAATAACCCAAACAACAAGAGTGTCGCCAATGTGCAATATGTTTCCATTTCTTTTCACATGTTATCTAGTAAAAAAAAAATTGTGCTATAATTTTTGGAATTTGATCCGGTTTTGAAATAGGTAGCAAAGACGGTGGTAATATGTGGAGATCTATGTGATGTAGTTAGGATTTTTCTATTCTTAGTTTTTTTTTAGTGTATTTTTTGACACATGAGTGTTTTTTAATCTATTTATTTATATTTTATTTTATTTGGGGTTGGGGGTAATGTAAAAAAGATTACGAGATAAGACTCCATGTGTTAGTTAAAGCTTTAGATTTGCTTAGGCGTGATGACGTGGTCATCATTAGCTTACCTCAGTTACAACTTCCAAACATCTTAGGCCAGTCAAGACATACTAGCAGTTGATCATTGTCTCCAAGATGGAGACATAGAGAACGAGCTCGAGGTAGCAAAGATGCCAACAAAAGAGCTAGAGTCAGTAGTTCGTTTTCATCCCATTGATGATGAGCACAGTTAGTGGAACACCGAGGAGCTGGGAGTCACAACAACCATTACATAAGATACCTTCAGTAAGAAATTCGAAGAGAGATTCACCAAAAACATATTGGAGTTGCAACAGGGTTCATTAACCTCCCTCAGGAAAACTGTTTAGTGTATGAGTAATCGCTTCAGTTTTGTCAGCTTCGTTGATCTGCATCTTTTATATTTAATACAAAGCCAAAGAGAGCCCAAAGGTCTAGTTGGGGCTTACATACTAAAGTGTACATACAAGACCTTCAATATTCTATTGGATGTAGCCAAAGGATAGGATAAGATTATAAGTAAATGGGAGAATGTAGGATAAGTAGGCACAATGTAACGTCCCAAATGTTGCGTCCCGTCCGAGGCCAAGTTGCATAACCTTTCCACGGACCAAGGTTATACGGGAAGCTTTTAGAATATTCCATGACACGCCCCAGAACCAGAATACTGGAGAGCGGGAAAATGACTCAGCCAGCTACGTATTACGGGTAGATGAATACCGTATAATACGATCAATGCTGTCTAAAAGACAAGGGGGTGCATACTACATGAAGGTCTCACTAGGGTTACTCAACATCTATTGTCTCAATCATTCAAACAAGAAACAGTAAATAGAGAACATGTGAGATTAAGCAGTAAGGCGTCCCAAACGCTCAGTCAAAATGTTCTTGAGTTCTAGCTTTACAAAACATAGCCAGAGGATATAACAAGGTGTACACAATCGTTATCAGCTGCAGTCTGACTTAGTTAAAATTATGTAAAAGTAAGTGCAAGACAGTCCGACTAACATGTCGGTGCCAAGTGGCAAAAGTAAAGTAAGTAGCAAAACGAGCAGGAAAGTAAAGAACCCACTCGTGTCCTCCTGCGATCATCCCTCTAGTACTGACCATCTTGGAGGTAGAAGTAAGCTGAGTCCTCGGAAACTGGCTCTAAATCTGGCCATGCAAAACCAGAGAGGTTAGACCTCTAATAGCAAGTACCACAAGGAAGCACGACATGAGAACTAAAACCAGTGGTAAGAGTTAAGAATATAATAATAAGTCTTCGCTTGCTACTGTGGTTCACACAACATCACGATACTTCAAACCAACTTCCCAACCAAACAAGGACAGAAGTTGACCCATCATGTCCTGACATTCTGATCATCTCAGTTAGTTAACAAAGTAAGTACAGTGCATAGACAAATCGATTTAAACAGTAATACAACTACTACGGCTTGCTAACTGTGAGTTCCAAGTTATTCTGGAAATATGCAATAAGGATTCCTCAGTTCTTACTATGCACAAGCAAGGCTAGTCTACCCAATAATCAATTACGCCAGTCATAAATTAGACGAGTCCCAGCGGGACGCCCGTCATCAGTATACAGTAAATAAATATAAGCAGATACCGTTTCCTGCCCGTGTGGCAGATTTGCAGTATTTGTGGGAACCAGCCGGCATGTCGGGGCACTAATTGCCCCAAGGATGGCTGTCATGTAAGAACTCGGGAATCCATTCTCTCCATGCAATCGTTATTTTATTTAACTTAGTAGTCCCTATGTTAATTGAAATCCCATACCGTAGATCATAGTCATTCAGAATGAGTACTTCCGTACAGAGTACGATATGCATAACTCTATAACGATGCCCGTGCGGTTAGGTTGTAGGTCTTATATAGCGTAATGCAACAATCAAACCTAGCCACGAAATAATCATGCCTTGATTGTAAAGTACACATGCCGCTTTTGTAGAAAATCAGTTGAAGCCTGCACGTGTCCATATACCAATATTCGGGATCGGCTAGTCGATTGCAATGGTTCATAGTTAATATGAACGTGTCTCATTCAATTTCAATAAGACGACTAGCCAGCCTCTTAGTTCTAACTAGGAACGCATGATCAATCATTAGTCAAGATAACAATCATTATCAATTGTGACAATGCATAAAAGTCAACTAGTATTCAGTATGGTCGAGTCTATAACTCTCAAGGTTTAGTTCCAGTCATACTGGGTATCTATAAACCAATCGAGGCACAGGGCACATTCCATGCAACAATATGTAATAAAATATTAATATATCATAATTATATCAAGTTCATGTCAAAAAGGCGTAAGGATATAATAGGAGAAATGACATGCCGACATAAAGTAAATAAAGTATAGAGCAGTAGGAACACCAAGGTTGGACTACGCCAAAGCTAATCTATACCATGACTAATCTACGCCAAAGCTTTATGCTAAGGCCACCGGTTTACGCCAAGCTTTACGCTAAGGCAAATACACGCGTAAAGAAAGTACGCGTAAAGAAGTAACGTTACGCGTAAACTCATACACGTAAAAGAATAATATTACACGTAAACCAAAATCGCGTAAAGGAATTAAGCCAAGCCAAGAAGTATGCGTAAAACAGAGCTACGCGTAAAGAACAGGGTTACGCGTAAAACTTGTACGCATAAAAGAATAGAGTTATGCATGAAACACTGTACGCGTAAAGAATAATATTATGCGTGAAACATTGTATGCGTAAAGGGTCGAGCTACGCGTAAAGGTTGCACGCGTAAAAAGTCAAGTTTACGCACGAATGAATACGCGTAAAGAGTAATACGCCAAGCCAAGTCGACTTGCGTAAAACAGGTTCACGCTGACACGAATGATCGTAGGCGTAGGTCTTGATACTACGCGGGCATGTAAAAACGTGGGCGTACACGTATAACGTGAGCGTAAAACTCCTTCCGAACTCCAAATTCCATGGAACCTTCATTCCAAACCAAAAATGTGATTTCCATAGGTCAGAATGGCGTATAACACAATCTCAACAATCTGGAATGAACAAAACTTGGAAATAAAGAAGTTTAATAGATCAAACCCATAAAATCCGAAAAATGGCAATTTCTAGATCTACTAAAAACGGAACTTCAAAATACAAAGTGCCAAGTTCTAAACTATCTTAGAATCATGAGAGAAAGATAAATGAACCATAAAAATGGGTTCTCATGTAGGAGCAAGATGTACTTGCCTATGGGTTTGGTAGGTGGAGAGAGTTATGAGAAAGAAGAAGAGTAAATAAGTAAGAAGAAAAATAAAGAGAGAGAAATGGGTTGGGGCTTTAAATGAAGATATGGTAGGTGGAGAGTTGGGTTCGGTTCATGATGAACCATCAAAATTTGGAAACAAACCGAACCAAGCCGAACCCAAGAGCAGAAAATAAAATACAAAAAAATAATTAGCAAAGAATTAAGGAAATTAAATACAGAACAAATGTATGATAAATATTAAATAAATACATTCAAGCAGTTGTAATGCCTGTGGTTCGTATTACGTATCTTGGTATACGTGTACGTATTCTTGACTCGTATTGCGTATTTCCCTGCATGGTTATTTTGGTATTTCCTTCTTGGTTCGGTTCAACTTGTTGCTGGTTCGGCTTGACTTGATTTTAGGTGGACCGAACCCCCACCTACCACCACCACCCTCATTTATATTTCTACCTTAACTCTCTCTCTCTCTTTATTTATTCTCCCCCTTCACTTCTTCTTCTCCACCATTACTCTTCCACCTACCAGGGAAGAGAGCTAGGCAAGTGCAACTTGCTTCATGATGGATCTCAAGTTTTATTGTTCTATTCTCTTCTTTACTTGATTCTAAGCCTCTTTAGAACTTGATATTTTTGGATTTGATGGATGAATTCTTGTAGATCTAAGTTTACAACTTTTTGGTTTTTTTTTTGTTTTGATATCTAAAACTTGGTTATTTTCGAAAACTAATGGTTCTATGTTGTAGAGAATTCAATTTCATGCAGTTTTGGCTTTTGTTTCGCTTGATTTTGACTTCGGATCAGGAGGTTATGGCCATGGCAAGTTTTTGGAACTTTTATGGCTGAACTTGCTGATTGGGGACGATGATCCCCATGCGCCCGGGAGGCCATGTGCCGGGAGGCCATGCGCTGTGAAGTCCTGGCAACGCATCCCTTAACTCCGAACGTGTCATGCACGTAGGTTCCTTACGCGAATGTACTGAAGACGCAACGTGAATTCCTACGGGCCGATGTGCAGGAATTCCCACGCGTGGATGGTATAGGAATTCACACGCGCCGATGTGCAGGAATTCCTACGTGTGGATGGTGCAGGAATTCTAATGCGCCGATGTGCAGGAATTCCCACACACCGATGTGCAGGAATTTCCATGCGCAGATGGTGCAGGAATTTCCACGCGCCGATGTGCAAGAATTTCCACGCACGGATGGTGCAAGAATTCTCACGCGCTGATGTGCAGGAATTCCCACGCGCCGATATTTAGGAATTCCTACGCACCGATGTGCAGGAATTCCCACGCGCCGATGGTACAGGAATTCCCACGCACGGATGGTGCAGGAATTCCCACGCGCCGATGTACAATAATTTCTATGCGCCGATGGTGCAGGAATTCCTATGCGTCGATGTGCAGGAATTCCCACGCGCCGATGTACAGAAATCCCATGCGCCGGAATTGCTCTATTTTACTGTTTTTGCCTGTTTAAGTTGTTTTATAGCTAGAATCTTGAAAAAACTCAAAACATGAAAGTTGTAGATCTTTTTCTTGGCTTCAAAAATACGTCACTAGTTATTTTATGTAAGTTTCTCTCATTCATGATAAGGTAAGAATAAAATACGATAATGGCCCGCTGTGGCGCACTCTTGACAAGGAAACTGACATGATATATCATGACATGCTGTTACGACAGCTAGCCTGACATGACACGTATGAAAGACCTGGACACCGTGGGCGATTGTGTTTGTACAAATAATCTGGTACTGTCTTGCATCATGTCTAGGATGGGGATCCCTGAATACCGCGGTCAGGGGTACCTACTAAAATTGACTAAGGCTAATTAACTAGAATAATTCAGTAGTCATGAAAAGATTCCCAACTACAGACAATCCCGTTATCTGGGCGCATTCAGTGGACTTGTAGCCTACCGACGAGTAGGACACATTTACAGCATACAGTCACATGTTGCATTCTTCATAAACGGACATTCGACCTGGATAACCGGATGGTCTGCAGGGCTTGTGGCTGTTGGGATAATTTTATTGTATCTTGCTAGTAACTAGGCCTATGATAACCCTAGTTAGTTAAAAGTATCAAGCCGTACTCTTGATTGGCTGTTATTGATTGGATGGAGTTTATTCCAGCTTAGTCTTATCCTGAACCTGTACAAGATTGCGACATGACATGATTATTGATGCTTGTATTAACAATAACGATCGAGGGTCCAGTTCTGTTCAGGCGAAGGGTTACAACCCCGGTCCTTGTTTGGTTTAAGGGTTGTAACCTAGCTCCCGGAGTAGTTCTGTGTTCTCTCTTCGTTTATTATCTTATTGCAACCCCATGCCATGTTCGTTATGTTTTACCTTACCTTAATACCATGATTATTTATACTGGCCTTAACAATAAAGATCAGGGGTCCAGTTCTGTTCAGGCGAAGGGTTACAACCCCAGTCCTTGTTTGGTTTAAGGGTTATAACCTGGCTCTTGGAGCAGTTCTGTTTCCTCTCTTCGTTTATTGTCTTCACTGTACCAATAGTATTTGAGACGGGTTTCTAGTCAGGTGAAGGGCTGTAACCCCGGTCCTTGTTTGGTTTATGGTTTGTAACCTGGCTACTTGAATGATTTTCTCGTACTCTGTTTACTGTTGTCATCTCTATTATTATCAGTTCTTTATTTATTGTCTTTAATATTCTATTGTGATTTGCTAGTTTTAGTTCCTAAGTGAAGCCTCCTTTGTGGCACTTGCTCTTTCTGGGGTCTGACCTAGCTGATTTTGTATGGCCAGATATCGGAGCAGCTCCAGAGGATCTACCTACCTTCCAGCCAGATGGTGACCACCAGGCGTAATCCTGGTAACGAGTGGGTTTCTTTTTGTCCTCCCACCTTATTGTAAAATTATCCTTTTGAGGTGTTTAGCCGACGAACACGTGTTAGCTCGATTGTACCTTTACTTACTGTCTGCCTACGGGCTGTAACATGATTGGCAAATCCTAGAGTTGATCATGTATTGACTAAAACTCTTGTTAGTCCTGACATTTTGTACGACTAGCTTCATGATCATCCAATATGTAATGTATGGGACGCCTTGCTATTATATATTTGGTGCTCTGACATCTTGTAACTATTATTGCTTGCTTGAAATTGAGACAATAGGCTTGTTCACGACCATAGGAGACTGTTGGCTTGTAGTTAAACCCTCATGTATTTAGACAGCCGTGACCGTATAGCGAGGTAGGTTACACTTCAATAAACGTAGCTGGCTATGTACGCCCCCGCTCTCCAGTATTCTGGTTCTGGGACGTTACATGGTTTTAGTGGTGGCCCATGCAGGTCTTATAAATCAAGATATGTGAGGTTTTACCGAATAGATGTCTCAATCAGTACTCGCCCTTGATCTCTACTCGTATCCTCTGAATTCCTGAATTCTTGACCTGATCACATGCTTGTATCGTTGATCTGTCCTAGTCCTTCCTTATTGTTCCCTATGTCATCTTCTTCAGCGACATTGTTCCTGGACCTACCGATCAACAAGGCAAAGCACCTCCCGTAGACTAGCAGCAACCCGGAGATCAAGCCCAACATTCAGGAGTAGCCTCCAGAGTCATGCCTACTGGAGGAGAGCCTCCAGTTCAGCCTGTCCAGCCTGCAGAGCCTGATGATGGCACATTGGTGGGTCTCATCAGGTCATTATTAGCTTTTCAGGATCGTCGGGGAGATGCCTTGTACCAGGCGGTGGCAGATGCTTTGACCAGAGGAGGTCGTCAAGGTAACAGCGCGGCCAACAGCTTCAAGCGCTTGAACCCTCCCTTCTTCGACGGTAGTGAAGATACGATCGCTGTAGATGCTTGGCTTCAGGACACGGAGGTAATTCTAGAAGCAGCCAGAACTCCAGAGAATGAGAAGGTGGCAGTGGTGCACCTGCAGCTATTGGATCTTGCTCGCAGCTGGTGGGCGGCGCAGGCCGTTGGATTAGTTGCCCCTATTGCCTGGACAATATTCAAAGAGAGGTTCCAGACCAAGTATTTTGATGCTATAGCTCGGTATGATCTACAGATGAGGTTCACCAATCTGAAACAGATGGACAGGACGGTCGATGGATATGCGGTCGAGTTCTCCAGGCTTAGTCGGTTTGCTCCCACCTTGGTGGCGACCGAGTTCAATAGAGCCCAGCAGTTCCAGCAGGGGCTCCACCTAGAGATTTTGTTGGCGGTGGAGCAGTTTGAGCATCAGACCTTTGATGCAGTACTGAAGACAGCCCGGAGGCATGAATATACCTTCCAGAGGATCGTGGATAGGAATGGAGGTCGGAAGCGATACCATAGCCAGATGAATCAGTCATCAGCACCAGCCCGGCAGCCAGGGCTTTACCATTGGAGCTCCGAGGTAGGCGGCCTCAGTGATGTCGGTTCAGCATTCCACCCCGACGCATCCTCAGCAGCAAAAGAAGAAGCAGTCTTTCGCAGTGGGATGTTCACACTGCGGGAAGCCAGGGCATGTGGTATCAGAGTGTTGCATAGCACAGGGTTTGTGCTTGGTTTGTGGTACCCCGGACTACAGGGTTGGGAATTGCCCGAACAAGGGGAGTTCATCGGCCTTCTCTAGTCCTTCAGTTAGAGGACCAGCACCAGTCCAGCAGCAGCAGCAGCTACAGTACCCGTTCCCGAGGCCATTGTCGATGCAGGCCCAGGCATTCCAGCCGCAGAGACCGTAGCAGTATGCCCAAGCCTAAGCCCTGATCCAGAGCAGGCAGAGGAATTTTCAGCAGAGGGGACCCGCACCCAGAGGACATGGTCAAGTGCTGGCTTTGACCATGAGAGAAGAAGGAATAGCACCAGGTGAGGTAGTGGTAGGTACTATTCTCGTCAACACCTTTCCAGCTTCAGTATTATTTAATTCTGGTACCTCGTATTCATTTATGTCTGCACGATTCGTGATACGGATAGGATTGGAGCCCGAGTCATTATCAGTAAGGCTCAATATACTTACTGGTAACGGACTTGTGGGAGTAGGTAGAGTATTTTCCTCGTGTCGGATCGTAGTTAGCGGTAGAGAGTTCCTCGCTAGATTGATAGAGTTTCCGATGGCCGATTATGATGTGATCTTAGGGATGGATTGGTTGAGGGACCAGTATGCTAGGATAGACTGCCATATCGGCAGGGTTGTTTTTAGCATTCCAGGCGAGCCAGAGTTTTCTTTTTCTCGAGGCAAAGTTGAACCTTCTCCTTCCGTGTTGCGGATGGCAGTAGAAGCAGTACAGTTACCTCGGGTAGTCGAGGAGTTTCCAGATGTTTTCCTCGAAGAGCTTCCAGGGATACCGCCAGAGCGAGAGATCGAGTTCACCATCGACTTGATTCTCGGAACAGCCCTAGTGTCAGAGAGAGTCTACAGGATGGCGCCGTCAGAATTAGAGATATTGTACAAGATGATTGAAGAACTTAGAACCAAGGGATTCATTCGTACAAATGGATCACCTTGGGGAGCCCCGATGCTTCTTGTGAAAAAGAAGGATGGTACGTCCAGATTATATGTAGATTATCGTACCTTGAACTCAGTGACAATCAAGAACATATACCCTCTCCCGAGGATAGATGACTTGTTTGATCAACTCAAAGGGGGCAGAAGTGTTCTCGAAGATCGACTTGCGGTCAGGATATCATCAGATCAGAGTCATAGAGCAGGACATTCCGAAGACAGCATTCAGATCCCGGTATGGGCATTGGGAGTTCCTTGTTATGCCATTTGGAGCAACCAATGCGCCGGCTGTATTTATGGACCTCATGAATCATATATTCATGCCTTATTTGGATCAGTTCGTGATTGTGTTCCTAGACGACATCCTGGTCTACAGCAAAAGTGAGATGAAGCATGAGCAGCATCTCAGAGTTGTTCTTCAAATTCTCAGAGAGCACCAATTGTATGCCAAGTTCAGTAAATATGAGTTCTGGCTCGATCGTATTTCGTACTTGGGTCATATCATCACCAGGGGAGGAGTGGAAGTGGATCTCCAGAAGATTGTGGCCATTGAAACGTGGCCGGTACCTAGCACAGTGGCAGAAATTTGCAGTTTTTTTGGCTTGGCCGGCTACTACCGGCGATTTGTTTCAGACTTTGCTCGGATTTCAGCGCCATTGACCCAGTTGACCCGCAAGGATGTGTAGTTTGCTTGGACAGCAAAATGTCAGGATTCTTTTGAGAAGTTGAAGCGAGGCTTGATGACGGCTCCTATTCTTACGCTTTCAGATGGAACCGGGGGATTTTCAGTGTATTGCGATGCTTCAGACATAGGTTTAGGATGTGTTTTGATGCAGCATGGGAAGGTAATAGCTTACGCGTCACGACAACTTCGTGATCATGAGAGGAATTACCCAACCCATGACTTGGAGCTGGCAGCAGTAGTGTTTACACTTAAGTTGTGGAGGCACTACCTATATGGAGAAAGGGTGAAGATTTTCACCGACCACAAGAGCATGAAGTATGTTTTTACCCAGAAGGATCTTAACATACGTCAGAGGAGGTGGCTGGAGCTACTTGTGGATTATGATGTTAACTTGCGGTATCATCCTGGGAAGGCCAACGTCGTTGCAGATACATTGAGCAGGAGAGCCGGAGTTTATTTTCTAACAGCACAACCAGAGCTGTTAGCAGATCTTCAGAAGATAGACATAGAAGTTGTCCTTTCTACCAGTGTGGCATTGATGGCCAGCATGCAAGCTCAGTCCACTATAGTCGAGAGGATCCGGATGGCACAGTCAGCAGATTCCAAGCTTCAGCGACTCAGAGCAGAGTGTGAGGCAGGACGAAGACCAGTTATGTATCCATGAAGACGGTACACTTTGACATGGAAAGCGTCTTTGTGTATCCAGTGGAGATATCAGACAGGAGATCATGACAAAGGCTCACAGTTCGCAGTATTCCATTCATCCCGGCAGTACGAAGATGTACCATGATATTCGTCAGCACTTTTGGTGGAATGGAATAAAAAGAGAGATAGCCCGATTTGTCGCTCGATATTTGGTTTGCCAACAAGTTAAAGCTGAACATCAGAGGCCAGCTGGACTTCTTTAGCCCTTGCCAATTCCAGAATGGAAGTTGGAGCATATAACCATGGATTTCGTGACTAGATTACCTAGATCCCTGGCTGGCAGAGATGCTATTTGGGTTATTATAGACAGGCTCACGAAGGTGGCTTATTTTCTTCCATTCAGAGTTGGTCAGTCGACAGCTCAGCTAGCAGAGATGTACCTCAGGCAGATTGTCAGATTGTACGATGTACCAGTCAGTGTCACCTCGGACAGAGATTCCAGATTTACGTTGCACTTTTGGCGTAGCCTGCAAGAGAGTTTGGAAACTCGCCTCCAGTTCAGCTCAGCATATCACCCACAGACAAATGGCCAGTCAGAACGCACGATCTAGACTCTCGAAGATATGTTGAGATCTTGTACGCTCAACTTCGGTGGTTCGTAGAAAGATCACCTGTACCTGGTGGAGTTCTCGTACAACAACAGTTTCCAGGCCAGCATCCAGATGGCACCGTTCGAGGCACTATATGGTAGGAAGTGCCGATCCCCGCTAGCATGGGACGATGTCGGAGAGAGACAGATGCTCGGTCCGAAAATGATTGCTCAGACCGTTGAAGTGGTCAGGAGAGTCAAAGATCATCTTCGAGTTGCCCAAGATCGCCAGCGTCATTGGGCCGATTTTCATCGACGACCCCTTGAATTCTCGGTCGGTGACCATGTATTCCTGAGGATTTCGCCTAACCGTGGCATCATTCGTTTCGACGTACGGGAAAAGCTTAGTCCTAGGTATATAGGGCCGTTTGATATTCTGGAGCGAGTAGGTGATGTGTCCTATCGTCTCGCTCTTCCGCCGTCGCTAAGAGAGGTGCATGACGTGTTCCATGTATCCCAACTGCGACGGTATATCCCGGACCCGAGCCACATCCTAGATCATTCGAAATTGGTTATTGGTACCAACCTTTCGTATGAGGAGAGGCCCGTGTCTATATTGGACCGGAGAGAGAAGGTACTCAAGAACAAGACTATTAATTTAGTCCGTGTTGCTTGGGGTCATCACTCTTTGGGTGAGTCAACGTGGGAGCGTGAGGATGATATCCGGTCGCGATATTCCGACCTATTTGACTCGTAAGGTATAATATTCTTCTTATGCCCTACACATTCGATTCCTTGCTTGCATGAATAATTGCTTGATTGCTTGATTAGTATAGCTTGTCTGTGATTAGTATAGCTTGTCCTTACAATTCTAGCCTCTTGATTAAATTTCGAGGACGAAATTCTTTTAAGGTGGGTAGAGTTGTAATGCATGTGGTTCGTATTACGTATCTTGGTATACGTGTACGTATTCTTGACTCGTATTGCATATTTCCCTGTATGGTTATTTTGGTATTTCCTTCTTGGTTCGGTTCAACTTGTTGCTGGTTCGGCTTGACTTGATTTTAGGTGGACCGAACCCCCACCTACCACTACCACCCTCATTTATATTTCCACCTAACTCTCTCTCTCTTCATTTATTCTTCTCCTTCACTTCTTCTCCTCCACCATTACTCTTCCACCTACCAGGGAAGAGAGCTAGGCAAGTGCAACTTGCTTCATGATGGATCTCAAGTTTTATTGTTCCATTTTCTTCCTTATTTGATTCTAAGCCTCTTTAGAACTTGGCATTTTTGGATTTGATGGATGGATTCTTGTAGATCTAAGTTTGTAACTTTTTGGTTTTTTTTTGGTTTTGATCTCTAAAACTTGGTTATTTTCGAAAACTAATGGTTCTATGTTGTAGAGAATTCAATTTCATGCAGTTTTGGCTTTTGTTTCGCTTGATTTCGACTTTGGATCAGGAGGTTATGGCCATGGCAAGTTTTCGAAACTTTTATGGCTGAACTTGTTGATTGGGGACGATGACCCCCATGCGCCCAGGAGGCCATGTGCCGGGAGGCCATACGCTGTGAAGTCCCGGTAACTCATCCCTTAACTCCGAGCGTGTCATGTGCGTAGGTTCCTTACACGCATGTATTGAAGACGCAACGTGAATTCCCACGCGCCGATGTACAGGAATTCCCACGCGCGGATGGTGCAGGAATTTCCACGTGCCGATGTTCAAGAATTCCCATGCGCGGATGGTGCAGGAATTCCTACGCGCCAATGTGCAGGAATTTTTATGCGCCGATGTGCAAGAATTTCTACGCGCCGATGTGCAGGAATTCTCACCCGCCGATGTGTAGGAATTCCCACGCACGGATGGTGCACGAATTCCCATGCACCGATGTGCAGGAATTCCCACGCACCGATGTGCAGGAATTTCTATACGCCGATGGTGCATGAATTCCCATACGCCGATGGTGCAGGAATTCTCACGCGCCGATGTGCAGGAATTCCCACGCGCCGATGGTGCAGGAATTCCCACGCACCGATGTGCAGGAATTCCCACGCACCGATGTGCAGGAATCCCATGCGCCGGAATTGCTCCATTTCACTGTTTTTGCTTGTTTAAGTTATTTTGTAGCCAGAATCTTGAAAAAACTCAAAATATGAAAGTTGTAGATCTTTTTCTTGGCTTCAAGAATACGTCACTAGTTATTTTATGCAAGTTTCTCTCATTCATGCTAAGGTAAGAATAGAACACGATAATAGTCCGCTGTGGCGCACTCTTGACAAGCAAACTTATATGATATATCATGACATGCTGTTACGACAGCTAGCCTGACATGACAAGTATGAAAGACTTGGACACCGCGGGCGATTGTGTTTGTACAAATAAATTGGTACTGCCTTGCATCATGTCTAGGATGGGGATCCCTGAGTATGATGGTCAGGGGTACCTACTGAAATTGACTAAGGCTAATTAACTAGAATGATTCAGTAGTCATGAAGAGATTCCCAGCTACAGGCAATCCCGTTATCTGGGCGCATTCAGTGGACTTGTAGCCTACCGACAAGTAGGGCACATTTCCAGTACACAGTCACGTGTTGCATTTTTCATAAACGAACATTCGACCTGGATAACCGGATGGTCTGAAGGGCTTGTGGCTGTTGGGATAATCTTATTGCATCTTGCTAGTAACTAGGCCTGTGATAATCCTAATTAGTTAAAAGTATCAAGCCGTACTCTTGATTGGTCGTGATTGATTGGATGGAGTTTATTCCAACTTAGTCTTATCCTGATCCTGTGCAAGATTGTGACATGACATGATTATTGATGCTTGCCTTAACAATAACGATCGGGGGTCCAGTTCTGTTCAGGCGAAGGGTTACAACCCCGGTCTTTGTTTGGTTTAAGGGTTGTAACCTGGCTCCCGGAGCAGTTCTGTGTCCTCTCTTTGTTTATTGTCTTATTGCAACCCCATGCCATGTTCGTCATGTTTTATCTTACCTTAATACCATGATTATTTATACCGGCCTTAACAATAAAGATCAGGGGTCCAGTTCTGTTCAGGCGAAGGGTTACAACCCCGGTCCTTGTTTGGTTTAAGGGTTGTAACCTGGCTCCCGGAGCAGTTCTGTGTCCTCTCTTCGTTTATTGTCTTCACTGTACCAATTGTATTTGAGACGGGTTTCTATTCAGGTGAAAGACTGCAACCCCGGTCCTTGTTTGGTTTAAGGGTTGTGACCTGGCTACTTGAATGGTTTCCTCGTACTCAGTTAACTATTGTCATCTCTATTATTATCAGTTTTTTATTTATTGTCTTTAATATTCTATTATGATTTACTGGTTTTAGTTCCTAAGTGAAGCCTCCTTTGTGGCACTTGCTCTTTCTGGGGTCTGACCCAGCTGGTTTTGTATGGTCAGATATCGGAGCAGCTCCAGAGGATCTACCTACCTTCCAGCCAGATGGTGACCACCAGGCGTAACCCTGGCAACGAGTGGGTTTCTTTTTGTCCTCCCACCTTATTGTAAAATTATCCTTTTGAGGCGTTTAGCCGACGAGCATGTGTTAGCTCGATTGCACCTTTACTTACTGTCTGCCTATGGGCTGTAACATGATTGGCAAATCCTAGGGTTGATCATGTATTGACTAAAACTATTGCTAGTTCTGACATTTTGTACGACTAGCTTCATGATCATCAAATATGTAATGTATGGGACGCCTTGCTATTATATATTTGGTGCTCTGACATCTTGTAACTATTATTGCTTGCTTGAGATTGAGACAATAGGCTTGTTCACGACCATAGGAGACTGTTGGCTTGTAGTTAAACCCTCATGTATCTAGACAGCCGTGACCGTATAGCGAGGTGGATTGTACTTCAATATACGTAGCTGGCTATGTACGTCCCTGCTCTCCAGTATTCTGGTTCTGGGGTATTACAGCAGTACACGTATTAAAATACGTATTCTGGGAACGGGGAGTGATATCTCTACTCTCCTTAGAAAAATTTTGTCCTCGAAATTTCAAATCCAAGCAGGGTAAAAATATCAGGGCTAAACCAATCTAAGTACAACAACTCTAGCGAGCAAGCAGTCATTTTACAATACCAATAACAAGTAATATATCTATGTATATTTATCAATTCTACTATATCAAGCAATTTCTACTCATAGGGTGATAAGCATGAAGAATCAAGACAATCAAGGTACACGAAAAGAAATATACCTTGTGAGTCAAATAGGTGTGGATACCGTGATCGGATATCATCCTCACATTCCCACGTTGACTCTCCTAAGGAGTGATGACCCCAAGCAACACGGACAAGGCTAATTGTTCGGTTTCTTGAGTGTCTTCTCCCTTCGGTCCAAAATGGACACAGGCTGTTCCTCGTAAGACAGGTTGGTACCAACAACCAGTTCAGAATGATCGAAGATATAGCTTGGGTCCGATACATACCTACGCAACTGAGATACATGAAACACATCATGCACCTCTCGTAACGAAGGTGGAAGGGACAAACAATAAGCAACATCGCCTACCCTATCAAGGATAGCAAATGGGCCCACGTATCACGGACTCAGCTTCCCGCGAACGCTAAACCTAATGACCCCACGAGTAGGTGAGATCCGCAAAAACACGTGGTCCCCAACAGAAAATTCTAGCGACCTACGATGCTGGTTTGCCCAATGACGGTGTCGATCTTGCGCAACTCGATGTCGCCCTCTAATTTCCTTAACCACTTCAACCGTCTGAAGAATCATCTCTGGGCCTAACATCTTTCTCTCCCCGATATCATCCCATGCAAGTGGCGACCTGCACTTCTTGTCGTATAGTGCTTCAAATGGCACCATCTGGATACTGGCTTGGTAATTGTTGTTGTACGAAAATTTGACTAAGTGCAGGTGACTCTCCCAAGATCCTCCAAAATCTAGGCTGCAAGCTCGTAACATATCTTCTAAAGTTTGAATTGTTCTTTCTGATTGTCCGTCCGTCTGTGGATGGTAAGCCGTGCTAAATCTTAACTTGGTACCCAGACTATGATGTAAACTCTTCCAGAAATGTGACGTAAAATGGGTATCTCTATTTGATACTATACTGATAGGGACCCCATGCTGCTTGACTATTCGCTGTATATATAATTCTGCCAACTTTTCTGTAGATTGTCCTACTCTAAAAGAAAGAAAATGTGCCACCTTTGTAAGCCGATCCACTATCACCCAAATAGCATCCTTACCACTTGGTGATCTCGGTAAATCGATCACAAAGTCCATTGTGATATACTTCCATTTTCATTCCGAGATAGGGAGCGGTTGTAATAATCCAGCTGGCCTTTGCTGTTGTGCCTTCACTTTCTGACATATCAAGCAACAAAAAACGAATCTAGCTATCTCTCTCTTCATTCCGTTCCACCAGAAGTGCTGCTTGACATCTTTGTACATTTTGGTCCCTTCGGGATGTATAGAGTACTGAGAACTGTGGGCTTCTGTCATAACCTCATGTCGGATATCTCCACTAGGCACACATAGACGTAATCCAAATCTAAGTATACCATCTTCATGAATTTTCATCTCTTTTCTGAGTCCTGACTCACATTCTGTCCTAAGCTTCTGAATTCTTGGGTCCCATGCCTGAGCTGTATTGATCCTGTCTACCAAGTCGGATTAGACTCGTAGACTTGCCAGAATTCCTATATCACTAGGAAGTATAACCTCGATGCCCATCTCTTGAAGATCTTCTAAAATATGTTTTTGTGACGTCAACATAAATGCGCCGCCTCTCCTGCTAAGAGCGTCTGCTACCACATTAGTCTTGCCTGGATGATACTGAAGCTCTACGTCATAATCCTTGATCAATTCTAACCATCTTCTCTATCTCATGTTCAGTTCCTTCTGAGTAAAGATGTACTTCAGACTATTATGGTCTGTGTACATGTCCACTCGATCACCATACAAGTAATGCCTCCATAGCTTCAAAGCAAATACTACTGCCGCCAACTCCAAGTCATGAGTTGGATAATTCTTCTCGTGGTCTCGAAGTTGCCTAGATGCATATGCTATCACCTTCCCATGTTGCATGAGGACACACCCAAGTCCTTTCCATGACGCATCACAATATACAGTGAAACCTCCGGGTCCAACCGGTAATGTAAGAATAGGTGCCGTGATCAACTTCTGCTTCAAATTCTCAAATAATGCCTGACACTCTGCCGACCAAATGAATGGCACATCCTTCCGTGTCAAGCGGGTCATGGGTGCTGAAAGTCTTGCAAAGTCTGATACAAACCTTCTGTAATATCCTGCCAATCCCAAGAAACTCCTGTCACGACCCGCTCCCGAATAATCGGACACGAGTCGGACACGCCCAGCCTTCGTTGTTAGACACGACGAAGTAAGCTGTACCAAGCTAGGGAAAACTAACCAGATAAACATGAAAGTATAGAATCACAGCATCTAAAAATGTATCCCAGAATGATCACCATAATCCACAAATCCAGATATCATAATGTACCAGAATCAACAGGAATGAAAAGTGCTATGAACTCTAAAGTCAATACCTCAAAGTAAAGCTAAGTAATCTAAACCTGAAGCCTCAAGCTAAGCCTCATCCTGCTCAGCTAAATCCTGGGCTCTGGCCCATAGAGTAGAACAATGTCCTACAAGCATACATGCAACATATCCTATTCAGGAGCGGAGCAAAATACAGTTCTAGGTAATGAACAATAATATCATGGTATGGAAAATAAATGCTGAAAGAACAGGATAAGAACAAGGTATGTAAAGAACATGAAGAACATGAACTACTGCTATAAAGATACATGAAAGATCACGACTATATAAAGATGCAGAAAAGATCACGACTATAGCTAAAATCAAGATCAGGATCATAGGAAACTAGTGTAAGAACAAAATCCTGAACATGTGTGTTATAAATTTGAAATACTTCTATGATATGTGACCGGCTTGGGTAAGACCATGAAAGAGCATGAAAAGATCCTGAAAGATCATATAAGGTACGGCTTAGGACCCGCGTGCACTGTGCGAGGCCTAAGCTAAAGATCATGAATAAGTATCCGGGTTTGGTCACATATCTAGAGTATTTCCCCACCCCAAGATACAAGTAAGATCATGAAAGAACAAGCCAGAAAAGATCATGAACGTGTCGCAGTGTGTCAGCAATAAAGAACAAGAAAATGCACTGATCAAAACCATAGAATGTACTTGCCTGGCTCCGGGAAAGTACGGGTGAACAATATAGCTAGATATCCTCCTGTAATATAATAATGATGTGTACAATTTAATTAGACTATGAAAATATCAACTAATTATATCATAAACAAAACCTATCTCTATGAATACTCTTCCTAACTAAGATATTTACACTTAAACTCACTAGAGAACAATGATATCTACATCTAGTAAAAATTATAATCTCAATAGAGATCATCCTACTAATTGACTCAATATCAAGATTACTTATAACTAATAGGGTTTCTAGGTGTTGGTATCACCCAATCCCAATCAATCTCTCAATGGCAAGCTAAGTGTCTGGATTACTAATATGAGTAACATCCTAACTTATGATCAAGTACATTACTATTTAATAGCTCTTTGCCAAAACAAAATATTTAAGAGTTAGTCCCAAAATCCACTCATAACAGCCATGTGTAAATCCTTAAATAGGATTTAAAGATTCAGTCCAATGCAAAGGGTTTGTACCTAATACTCTGATACCAAGTCAACTAAAAGGTTGAGCCTAAGGACTGAATCCTTCAATCAAATCAGGATTCACATTCCAGTCAGCTCCTAAGTTTCATAATACTACACTACTACATATGTATTCTCAGGTTTTCCTGAGATGAACTGAACCCTCAAATTTTCTGATTCCTGAGACACTCAGGGTTTTCCTAAGAATGTTCTCAGGCTTCCCTGAGATAGCACTCTCAAGTGTCTCAGATTTCTGAGACACACAAATCTTCTGATTTCTGGGATTTCAAGTCTCCAGATTTCTGAGACTTCAAGTCTCCTGAGACAACACTTCTCAAGTGTCTCAGATATCATGAGACTCTCAGGTTTTCCTGAGAATGGAACCCTTGGTTCAAGGTAAAATATAAAACCCCAAATCAGGACAGGGGTTAGTCTAACATAGGCAGTACCATATATACAGTCCAAAATCTAACCAAGGTTTTTCAGATATCAGCCTAAATCAGTCATCAGTCCTATAGGTACTCAGGTATTGTTCATTGCCCATTCAATTTGGCTGAAATAGAACAGTCTTGAATGATCCTCTCTACAGGTAACATTCAGTCCTGACTAGGATTGGACAATTTAACACCAGCTGGTATGCACCAGTCTAAATCCTGTATAATCCTAATATCCTAAATTCCCTCCTGCACTGAAACTTCATGAGTAACAGAGCATTGGTTCAATGTGCCAACCCTCACCCAGAAATCTACCTTAGTCATAAAACAGGACTGCTACCCATCAGTTGAATCGGTCCTTAACACTAACAACTCCTTATTAACTATAGTTCAGCTCAATCATTCAAGAGTTAGCCCAGGAATTCCCTAGGCATACACATGAGTATTCCTGTACCTTATATATCCAAATATCAACCCAAAGCTGTCCAAGTCTAGCCGAGAATCCTGAACAACTTAGCCCAAGCATTGGCTCAGTTGAACAGTCTCAAATGTGACATATGTACCAATCCCATGGTATCCAGTACCATACCAGGTTTAATTGAATCAGCTCTAATGGCAGTCTGTCATTTCAGTCTAAAGTAAGAACTGATTGCAACCCCTCCTTTTTGTGATCTATACAGTATTCAAGGAATCAACTAGCTCACACAAACCCACCACAACATGAAATAGTCCAGTTGACATAACCTGTAATTATAGCAGCTCTTAGCAAAATTAAGTAACCTAAAGTTTACACCAACAACTCTATGGATTTCCTGCTATCCTAAATGATATTTGCAACCAACATGATTTCAAAATAGCCAAAATACTGATACCAAGGATTTTAGTTAACTGCCAGTCCTCTACTAGGACTTCCACCCAAAGGCCAAACTCGATCATTCACATAATCTGGCTTTAAAGTTCTTACTGCTACATACCTGATTCTTAGTACACCCATTAAGAAAACAGAGCAAAAACCTAATTACACATCCCTCCTCACATTCAGTCTGCCTAGCCCATATCAGACATATAATCTAGATCACATCTTGCCATAGATAAAAAGTTTAAACTAAAATGTTCCTGGTTACTAACAATACCAGAATAGAGTAAAATTACCAGGTCACAATCCTACAATTTAGAATAGATAGGTCAACTAGATTACCTAGAGAATAGAAGGCTGATCTGATCTCAGCTGATACTACTGGGTGCCCTACTCACACTGGATCAACTGAAATAAATAGGCAGATGACACGACACAGGGAAAACTTCAACAATTTGACTAATACAGATGTTATGAATCCTAGTTTAGAATGAAATACTCACTGTATTCGAATGAATTCTTCAACTCATCACAACAAATTCCTTAGCACAAATGAGGATCTCAGGAAGCTGATTCATGGATGAGAAGAAGATCAAGGAATTTTCAAATAACTCACAACTTTATCACTAAAGAAAATTCTAGGAACTTGATCAAGCTGAAATGATTTTGGAATTCAAATTAAAACATAACTCCCAAAATTAACCATATCACAGGAATTACACCACAAGAGAATGACAGGATGGATGATCGAACAAGGATTGATTTAACAAAACTCACCTAAATTGATGGTGATGAAGACAAGGATTGATCAACTGATCAATCAATTCCTCGATCTGCAGATCCTGATCCATGAGGAAGAAATGGTTGAATAATCGACTGATCTTCAAAGAAAGATTGAATCACTAATTTCCAATCAATCGAAAATTAGATATGGAACTACTCACCAGTCTAGCTATTGATCTGATGAAGAAGGATGGATCAACCCAATGTCCTCTCGTTTCCTCGAAGACTCGCCATGGCCGCCATTGCTCCTCTTCACAGAGTTGTTTTGATTTAGAGAAATGGAGAGGATAGGTTTAGAAATAGAATGGGAAGGGAAGATTAAATAGGGTCGGATGGGATGAGTAGCGTAGGAATTAGGCAACAACTTGGCGGGAATTTGCCTCTCCTCTGACAAATTCTGTTAGAGAACAGAATTTTATTTGAAGGAAAAGAAGAATGAGCAGAGTAAAGAAATAAGGTTATCCCTATAAATGAAATCTCTTTTAAGCAACCAGGCTTAGGCTTAGTTGCCAGGCCCTGGAATGGGCCTGATGTTAAAGCCCATGGGTTTAATTGTTTGGACAATTATTTTAAGAAAATAATTAGAAGGAATTCAAAGAAAAGAAATAAATTATTTTTAAGGTATTTAACAATTTTAAATTGTTAAATCAAAATAAAGTAAGGCTAAAAGAAAATTTTGAATTTCAGGAAGGTGGAGTTACAACTCCACACCTCTGCTACGGTCTTAGGTGTTGACCAACTCTCTACTGCTTCCACTTTCTTAGAATCCACTGCTACTCCAGCCCCTGATATGATGTGCCCCAAGAATGAAATTCAATCCGTCCAAAACTCATACTTGCTGAGCTTGGCGTACAACTGGTTCTCTCTCAGAACCTGTAACACTTTCCTGAGGTGATCTTCATGCTCTTCTTCACTAGCTGAGTATACGAAAATATTGTCAAGGAACACAACGACAAATTGATCTAAGTACGACATAAAGATGCGGTTCATCAAATCCATAAATATTACGGGAGCATTGGTCAAACCGAACGACATTACTAAGAATTCATAATACCCGTACTTCGACCTGAATGTTGTCTTGGGAATATCCTCTTTTTGAACTCTCACTTGATGATACCCTGATCGAAGATCTATCTTGGAGAAAATCCTTGCTCTGCTCAACTGATCAAACAAGTCGTCGATCCTTGGTAGTGGGTACTTGTTCTTTACTGTTGTCGCGTTGAGCTTTTTGTAATCAATGCACAATCTTGATGACCCATCCTTCTTCCCTACACGTACCACTAGTACTGCCTATGGTAATTCACTAACTCGAATGAACTTCTTCGCCTTCAGTTCCTCTATGTGTTGATATACCTTGGCCTGCTCTGAATCTGCCATTTTGTAAACTCGATCTGATATCGATTTAGTTCCAGGTGCCAATTCTATACTGAACTAAATATCCCTAACTGGGGGTAGACCTAGAAGTTCTTCGAGAAATACATCTAGAAACTCTTCTACTACCTTCGGGAAATACATCTAGAAACTCTGGATCCGCAAAGCATCGCAACACTCAGACGACGCTTCTTCAGTTCCATCATCAGCCGTACCATCGGAAGTAGATTCATACCTACCTTCGTTTCATATTCTACAAGAGAACGGGATATCAGGTTGACAAGTGCCGTAAGAAGCTCTGACTCTACCTATACTACGGACCTTCTGCTCACCGAATGAAGGATTGCCAATGGATTGTTGATCACAATGGTCAAGGAGCATCAGGATCTCAGCAGCCAGCACGCTAGCAGCCGTATATTCCTGTCAGAGCCCCTACACTTCAGCCGCCCTAGCGGAAGAACCAGACTGATATTCAGACGACGATCACTTACAAATTCTACCGTCACTCAGGACATCACTACAAAGAATGCCGTAAGAGACGGAGGCTATACTTATTCTGTGGATCGCCTACCTAGCAAGTCAAGGATTGCCCAGAGACTGATGATCATACTGCCCAAGGACGAGCACGAGAAGCACCAATACCGCAGCAGAAGGATCGCCTCTCCAGATTCAGCAACCACATAGAGCACTACTGCAGGGACCAGCCTACGACAGGACAGTTGAAGAAGTTGAAGTGATTTCAGTCCCGGAGGAATACTGAAGTCAGACTGAAGACAGAAGGACTCTCTTGCATGGTTGGAGGAAAACCATGCATCATGTTTCGCAATCCAATCTCCTTTGGATTTTTCTCTTAGCACCTAAAACTCTCTTGTTTCCTATTCAAAGATTGTTAGACTTTGTTTTCTATTCTGGAACCTAGGTTGCTATTTGAGATATATATTTCTAGAGATGGTTTCCTATTCTAGAATCTTGTTTGTAACTCTACCCATATTCGAGATGAAGTTTCATATTCTAAAGATCTTGTTTCCTATTCGAAACCCCAGTTTCTATTCAAGATTCTATTTTTTCGTTTGAGGTTTGTTTCATGTTCACTATTAGATACCCTGTTCACTAAGCATGACCCTGTCTCCTATTTGGCTTATATTCGAAAATTTTGTTCCTATTCAGAACTTGTTACAGTTAGTAAATTTCGTTTCCTACTTAAAGTTCAGTTTTCTATTCGGGGCTTGTTGACATTTGATTCCTATTCGATAATTGTTTCTCTTCACCATTCAAGACATTGCTTGAAGATTTCATTTTCTACTAGAGATTTTGACTCGTTCCTTATATGAAATTTTGTTTCCTCTTCGTGACTTGTTTTCTCTTCGAGAATTTATTTCTGTTCACAACTTTGTTTCGATCTTGTTATTATTTGAGATTTTCATCTTGTTTCATATGCATGATTCGATACTTATTTCCTATTCATAGATTGATACCCTGTTCTCTATTCACTCTTCATAACCTTGCTTTCTGTTCGAGATTTCTATTCAAGATTTTGTTTCATATTCGCGGCTTTGTCGATGTTTGATCTCCTATTCAAGATTTATTTTCTATTGAAAATTTTCCATTCGAGGTATTTGTTCGAGACTTTGTTGTCATTTGAGATTCTGTTATACTTTGATTCTTGTATAAAGTTTCCAGTCCTTAATCCGAGACTTTGTCCTTCATCTGATACCTTGTTTCTATGCCATCATCGAAACTTCTATATCCAGGATTAGGTTTTCCTATACAAAATTTCTTATCATTCCAGATTTTATTGAGATTCCGGTTACTATCCGAAACTTCGTTCCCTGTTTGCGATTTAAAATTCCCTTGTTTGTTCCTTTTATACCTACTTCCTTGATAGATCCTTGTTGCTTCTCGGTACCTAATAAAACTCTTCGTATCCTAACAAACAGATAACTTCACCATTATCATGACTTGGATTATTGAAATCTTTTTGAAATTCCTATGGATAAGGTTGAGAGACTATTCGATGACCTACTAGGGCGTGGCAGTTGCGCGATACGGCCATTACCTAGATTACAGAGACTGCAAGTTCACTACAGCCAGCAGCGCACTGGCAAGGCAGAAACTTTAAGTTGAAATAATTTCAGGTATTTGTCAATTTTCGGGTATTATCGAGACTTTGTCCAAAAATCTTCATATTTGATCTCTTGATTCGTTTCGTTTGGAAATGGATAAGTTGATAGAGTGTTCGATAACATATCGTTATTTGAGTCATAGAACCGAAAGTTCGCTACAGTCAGATATACACTGGCAAGGCAGGGATTCTAGGTAAAGTGATTTCAAATACCTATATGTTCTCGGGTACCCTGGAGACTATATCCTACTTCATACGATTATTGATTTTTCTTGAATCACGAATCCATGTACTCTTTGCCTTGATTTAATACTAATATCTTCTCGGTAGACTCCATACGTCTTTCTAGTCAATCCTTGCAGTTTCTCCTTCTTACATTTTATTGGTGAATCAATTGGTTTATCAATAAAGTATCGATTGCTGTATTTTGATTCCGTTCCCCAGATTTTCTATTAATCATACTTGAATCTTGATTGTGTTTTGTCAAAACTTTGATCACACCTATCCAATTGTGATTCTTCTATTTTGCTGAATTTTTGATCATTGCTACATCATGTTCTTTCGACTCCCTATATGAATTACCGTGCTTGGTTTTAACTGAATTCTTTTCACTTTGTGTCTAATTGTATATATATATATATATATTTTATTCCGTCATGCTAAGTCATTTCAAATCTGTTACAATTTTCGTACCCAGTCATTGAGCGTATTCACCTTCGTGCCAACCTATTTTGGACCTTGTGTCATTCCTGTACCATGCCATACTCTTTGAAATTTCGAGGACAAATTTTTCTAGGGAGAGATTTGTAACCGCGCTTCCCAAAATTTTTAAAATTTTGATTATTCCCTGATATTGTAGAATTTTAGAAATTGTTATTTTAAATTTACCTTGATAAACATTAATTTCTTGGTTATTACCAGTTTCATTATATTCTATTTAAAGAATAATTGTTATTTCAGGATTTGAGAAGAAAAACTCTAGCAACCAACCTAGAGTGTCCTTCAAGAATTGTAACAAGTTTTCCTAAATGACTTTCTACCAAATTACTACAAACCTCTAACTAAATTTGGGTTTGTTTGTAAATTAGAAAATTTGGTGGGGATTCTTACAATTTCCCCTTTTTTTCTTTTACTCACTGTTATTTAATCACTGAAGTGAGGAGCGAGACTCATTTTTTCTCTCTGCTTCCTTCCAGAGAAACCGAGCCTCTCCTTTCCCTCCCCTTCCCCAATTCTCTTGAAACCGAAACCCTAACCCTAATCTTGTTTGAGTTCGGCCGAACGGCTCATCTCGACGACAGTGATGGTGAGCGACGACTAAGCCCAGCCTCCATGGCGACGACGAGAGGCATGGCGGCGAGGGGCGTTTACTCCGGCAGCTAGGTCACAACAACCGCCCAACTCTCCTTCAACGCGTGTGGAGTTCTCGACGATGACGACGGTGGCGTGGAGTGTAGCACCCAGTTTCCCAAATGAGGGTAATTTTGAAATTTCGTGTTTATAATTATTTTAATAATAATATTTAATTCATAATATGATTTTTGGTGATTTTAAATCATTTTAAAATTATTTAAATCAATGACTTGTGGTTTTGACGTTTTGCTAGTGAAACCCTAGAGACTGTTTGACCTAGAGCCTAACCATGTGATTATGATATTTTAATATCATTTTTGGCCTAAGGATATTTTTGCATTTGACCTCTTTGAATTATTTTGATATTATTTTATTATTTATGATATTGTTTTGGGGTTATTTGAGTCGGGTTCGAATTTCAACTCAATCCGACTTGAAACGGAGACCCGGGGGTAGTTTGACTCTAGTGGGACCCACACACTAGTTAGGCATGGCTCACATGATATTAATTTTAGTCCACATGATAGAAATATTTTAGTTAGAGGTTAGACTAATTATTATGGATAAGGTTAGTGTGATTAGAGACTTTAGAATGACTAATTTAGCCCCAACCAATTAGTCCTTTCCTAGTACTCATAGAATAGGTTAGTGGGGGCATTTTGGACCTTACCATAATAGGACAAATAGCTCCATATGGCCAGCCACTTTGGGAGAGGATAGGCTCAAGTTCATTTCATTATTCTCATCCACACTCTCTCTCTTGTTCTTCCCCAAATTTCTAGAGAGCAATCCCTAGCAATTTCTCCACCAAATCCTTTCATTTTGCCACCAAATCTTTTTCTTTCCTTCTCCATTCTAGCCAAGGAGGAAGCTACCCAAGTTTGGGAGGATTCGGAGCTCGTTCGTGTCCTTTTGGAATCTCTACGTGTCGGTGTCGCTCCGGGAAGGCTTTTCTTCGATTCGATCTACCGGAAGGTATAAATCCCTTCTCCTTTTCATTTCCTCATGCATATAGGTCTATTTTGAACCCATAGAATGACTCCCATGGTTGTATCTCCATTTGTGTCCATTTTGTGTCCATTTGGAGGTCATAGGAGTGTCCTTTGTGTTGTGGTTGTGTCCATGTGGGAAAATCCCAAATTTGGACACACTATGTGTTGTTGTTATGTATGAATGAATTATTACATGTTTAATCTCATATTTTTGTATTGGAGATGTGTTCTATAGTGTCTCATATATATATATATATATATATATTAGTGTAGAGAGTGAGTTCTTGATATATTATGTTATATACTTGTGTTCTTTTGTCTCAAACTACCCAAATCCGTCATGATTTTTATCCACGTTTTTAATTTCAGCCCTAACTTAGAAATATCATAACTTCTAGCTCAAAGCTCGGTTTAATCTTCCGTTTTTTTTAAAAGAAGCATATTGAAGTTAGCTTTCCAAAAACATATATTAATAGGCCTAATTCTTTCTGTAACTTTCTGGAGAATTATTTGAGTGTAGCTGTATGAAAGACAAACGCGTTCTCGGTGTTTTCGCGATTCCGGGAGTTTCCGGAAACAAAAACGCGATCCGTTTAAAGTTTCGAAAAGCTAACACATAGATCTATAACATAATTTAATCCTAGATTTTAATTCATGCTGAGATGATACAGTATTGATTATTAGTATGAGTTACTATTCGGCATATGCATTTTGTGCACCCTTGTGTGTAATATAATATTCTATTTGATTTTAACCCATATTAATGTATATACATTATGTAATTAAATAGAGAATGCAAGCATGAGTAAATGTTTAAATAAATGATGTATGAGGTGTAAGTATCCTATCTAATGTAAGCATGTATAAGTATGGCTTGTAATGAATATGTAGGTTCTATAGTATGTAATGTATGGTGCATATAGTAGTGCAAGAGAATAAATGAATGATGAATGAATGCAAGCATGAATGTAATGTAATAATAGATGTAATGTATACAATATACAAGTTAATGAGATGTAATGTTCTATGTTAACACAAATCATATATTATCTCATGTACCCCTTATACTATGTTGACACTATCACACTTGACACTTTGTTCACTTACACTTTGACACTCTTTGATATGTATACACTATGTATGCCCATTTAACCCTCACTTGTCCCTTTGCCATGTTCACATACACACACATAGCCTCTTAAATAAGTATTTATGAATATAGTTAACTTAGCTATGTATGTATATTATATATATGTTAGCATATTGTGTTGTAATATATAAGTTTATATAACCATTTGAAATGCCATGATTATAGACCTAATGTTGAATACCAATATATGCATGTGTATATATGTGTAGACATATATAGCTTAAAGTAATAGATTACCTAGTGTATATCCAATGTGAATTCTTGCCTATTTGAGTATTGAATAATTACATGCTATATAGAGTTGGGTGTATGTTGGCTTGTATAGCCTTGTATTGATGTGTGCTTGCTAGGATAGTCTTGGTTAGGCCTAGTAAGACTTGCTGGGTTAGGACATGACCTAGTTTGACCTAGTTTGACTAGTGCAGTTGACCAAAGTTGACCAAGGGTTGACTTTGGTCTAGTTTGACCTAGATTCATGTAGAATGCATTATAGTGCTTTATATTACCCTTCTGGACATGTTGTGACTTGTGCTGTTCTAATTAGGAGCCAGATACCTCTCCTCGGACAGTATCTGTACCTTGGACATTCAGATATCAGACGAGTACATTCTCTGATCATTTCATATCCTGTTTAGAATTATTTTCCTGCTTTAAATTACTTTACTTGATACTGTCACGTTGGTCACACGGATTGTACTACAACAAATAGGGCCTACAATAGCAGTTTTTCTATAGCGTTCAAGTGTCCCCGCTATAGAATGTTATCAACAATAGCGTTCTTTCTGCAATGCTATAAAAATATCTATCTATAGCATTTCCAGAATGCTGTAGAATATATATTGGTGCCAATAATTTTTGCTGACTTTGGTTTTGGAGGCAAACCAAAATATTTCCCTCAAAACCAAAATTTGGGAGACACATAGTACAAAATTAAAATTTTTATTACTAAATCTAGCCTCTCCACTTTCCCATTCTCTCTCCCGTGCTACTATTTCCTATCCGATGTTTAGGTCAGCGGATTAGGAGAAATAGGTCATCTCCTCCTCTAAAAATCCTTCCTTTCAAATTTCCACTTTCTCTCATTCTCTGTGATCATTCATTCTTTATTTCATTCCCAAACCGGAGTCGGTGTCGGAGTGGGAGCGATGGCATCAGAGACACGTTCCTGTTCACGTCGGAGTCGGTGAACGAAGGGCACCCGGACAAGCTGTGCGACCAGATCTCGGACGCGGTGCTGGACGCGTGCCTCGCCCAGGACCCGGACAGCAAGGTGGCGTGCGAGACGTGCTCGAAGACGAACATGGTGATGGTGTTCGGCGAGATCACGACCAAGGCCGACGTCGACTACGAGAAGATCGTCCGCGACACGTGTCGGTCCATCGGCTTCGTCTCCGACGACGTCGGCCTCGACGCGAACCATTGCCACGTCCTCGTCAACATCGAGTAGCAGTCCCCCGACATCGCCCAGGGCGTGCACGGGCACTTCACCCGGCGCCCCGAGGACATCGACGCCGGCGACCAGGGCCACATGTTCGGCTACGCCACCGATGAGACCCCCGAGCTCATGCCCCTCTCCCACGTCCTCACCACCAAGCTCGGCGCCAGGCTCACCGAGGTCCGCAAGAACGGCACCTGCGCCTGGCTCCGCCCCGACGGCAAGACCCAGGTCACTGTCGAGTACCGCAACGACGCCGGCGCCATGGTCCCCCTCCGCGTCCACACCGTCCTCATTTCTGAAAAATATCCTGTTTCCATAGGTAGGATTCTGCTCCTCTCCTCCTCCTCTAAGCCATCAGTAGGATTTTGCTCCCCTCGGTAGGATTCTTCTCCTCTCCTCCCTATAGCAAGCCATCAGTAGGGTTCTGCTCCTCCTCCTCCTCTCCTCCGGCTATTCTTCCCTCTCCTCCTTCTCTATATTTTTGTGTTTAACAGATGCTCCATGAAGTCCTTCCTCGTCGTCCAGAAAGGAGATCCCACCGGCCAGGACCTACGGTACATCTCAAAACCCTAACCCTAATTTTTTTTTGTTATTTTTCAGAAATTTTTGCAATTTTCTATTATTAGATGTTCGATTATTTGCCCCTTGCATACTAGTTGTAGCTATCCAGTTGAAGTAACAAGTAGAATGCTCTGCTTTACACTTTGCATCCTTCTGCTTGTGGTATTAAAGTAATACAAAAATAGTTCAGGGTTAACTGCCGAAACTTCATAGTTCATGGTGTTTAAATGCAACTTAGCCTCTTAATTTTAACATTGTTGACTTGTAATATTCTTCCCTTTGGTTCTTATAGTTTAAGCAGTTGGTCTGGAGATTGATTTACTGCATTCAAATTCTTATATCTACAGTTGGTTTCTTTATATGAAGGTTTCAATGTCTTTTTTCCTTTCTGCAAACTAATGGCACTTTTTGGCAATTCATAGTATAATTTTTATTTTCTTTAGGCAAGACTAGCATTTGGTGTTCCTGCTCTCATGCATATCTTGCAGAAGGACAACAAAAAAACGTCGAAGAAAGCAGTTCCACGATGTTTAGTGCTCTCACCAACAAGGGAATTAGCTCAACAAGTATGTATAATGAGTTTCAATTGTTTTCTATTTACTCTTGTTTGTATCCTAATAGAATTTTGGATGAAGCATATTCAATGTTTGTAAGTATGGTGGCACATTCTTGGTATAAAAAATATATGTATGTTATACATCTGTTTATCACTTTTGACGTTTGGTGTTTTTGGACACTTTTTACACTTGTAGTTGAATAGTCTTTTGCCCTTTATTCATCAATTAACTGGCAATTGAATCTTCAAACCGAAATAATTGTCCCATTTTGGAACTATGTGTCTAAGGGTACCCACTGATTCAATGATAAGTCATGTTCAAATATTGCAGGGAAGAGCGAGGGAGGCCGGAGAGATCAACAAGAGCTTGCTTACTCTAGGTTGTGTTATAAATACTCTTGTTGAGCATTCTGCCCACATCCCTTACAGGTGCTCTCTTGATCTTGATCAGTAGTATCATTTTATTTCATATTTCGTGTCTCTAATTTCGTGTCTCGCGATTTCAGGGATAGCAAATTGACAAGATTACTGAGGGATTCCCTCGGAGGGAAAACAAAGACTTGCATCATTGCCACCATAGCGCCTTCGGTATATTGCTTGGAGGAGACGCTCAACACCCTAGATTATGCACACCGCGCAAAGAATATCAAGAACAAGCCTGAGGTGTGAGGTTTTTAAGGTTCTTTCCAAATGTAAATATATCTTACTGTATTAGACTGTGGACTTAGCTTGTTACATATGCTTGCAATTTCAGGTTAATCAGAAGATGATGAAAGCTGCACTTATTAAGGACCTGTACTCCGAGATTGACCGACTTAAGCAAGGTATGTAATCAGAAGACTTCCCGAAAGGTTTCGATCATTGATCGACTTACACTCTGCTGTGGACATAGTTGTAACAACAAATCTGTAATTTCTGTGTATTTTTCAAGAAGCGGAAATTCTGACTGTGGCTGACTAAATCTAAGTTTTCATAACCCGTAATTCACATTCTAACAGAAAATGGCTCCAAAATGGCTCCAAAATTGGTGGTGCATCTTTTTTTTTGTTCATGATCTTAGTCATAATCTAGTAAGCACAGACATTTCCGTGTCGCATCGTGTCTGACACGTGAAAGAACATGACATGCCAAAGTATAGGTGTTGCATCTGTACGATACCCATTATGTCGTATTTGTGATGTTTAACATGCTTGAACTTTTCTCCAACCAGAGGTATATGCAGCAAGGGAGAAGAATGGAGTATACATACCAAAGGAACGTTATCTGCACGACGAAGCTGAGAAAAAGGTTATTTTTTCTATTCTCGCCCTCCCTCCCTTCTCTTCTTTCTCACCTTTTTTTCTCAATAGGCATGCCAATTTCACTTTTTATTCAGGCCATGAATGAGAAAATTGAGAGCTTGGAACTGGTGGTGGAGTTCAAGGACAAGGTAACTGTCTGAAATATGTGGATATACTAGAATTGATGTAGACTTCTACTAAATCTGAATTTTTGTCATGAAACAGCAATTAGCTGGGCTTCAGGAGGAGAAAAATTCGCAGAAGGTTTTAAACGCAGAGCTAAGGGACAAACTCGAAAAGACTCAGGTATTTGCTATTGTCACATTTGTAATCAGAAAACTGCTAATCCTTAGAAAGAAATTGTTGGAAGAACTCGGTTATTTACTATTTTTTGCTCTCTGCAGAGAAAATTAGGGGGACACTGAAGATGCGTTGTCTGACCAAGAAGAAAGATATAGACAGGCAAACATCACAATCAAGGAAAAGGAATACCTGATATCTAATCTCCTGAAATCAGGTAATGCTAGAAATCTGTAATTCTGCGGATAAGTTTATATCTGTTATAGTAGAAAGGAATGGTGGTTTATATCTGATATCCTAGAAAGGAATGGTGGTTTATATATCGGTTATAGTCTCCAATATTGCATACTAGAGTGTACACTTGTCGTGTTTACTAGAAAGGAATTTTGGTTACAGTTTTTGTGAGGGCGAGTGATATTTCTTGTACTCTCCAATATTACAAGGAATACCTGATAATATCCTGAAATCAGGTTAAAAAAAACAGAAACCTGTAAATCTGCGGATAAGTTCTATCCTAGAAAGGAATGGTGGTTTATATCTGTTATAGTCTCCAATATTGCATCCTAGAGTGTATACTTGTCGAATTTTTCTTACAAGTCTTTGTGACGATTAATGAAATTTCTTGTAATATCCAGTACTACAAGGAATACCTGATAACCAAATCAGGTATCCTAGAAAGGAATGGTGGTTACCAGTTTTGACGAGGGGGTGATTTATATCTGTTATAGTCTCCAATATTGCATCCTAGATTGCATACTTGTCGTATTTACTACCAATACACTCTATTCTAGAAAGGAGTTTTGGTTACCAGTTTTTGTGAGGGTGTGTGAAATTTCTTGTAATAACCAATATTGCTTTGTTATACAGCATTGCATGCTTGATTCTACTTGCATGTTTCAGTCTGTAAGCAATATGACAGACCGATACAGTATTGTAAGCTTCGATTCACCAATGCAACTTTGCCTGTTTGATATCTAGATGGCAAATTCTTCAGGCCCATAATGCCATGTTTTACAAGCTTTGATACATTATTTGGCTGTTTAAAGTCTAGAATAGATGCTGCTTTGCTTTATTCAAGCTTAGCAGTGACACATTCACTTATGAGTTACCACTGTATATAGTCTGAAAGTTAGGTAATTGTACAATTTCTTCTTCTTTTTCCATAGAAATTACAACAACAATAAAAACATATTTATCCTATTAATCAGTGACTAATTAGCAACCACCTCTCGTTCTTTCAGAGAAAGCACTTGTTGGGCGTGCTTACGAACTTCGGTCTGAGCTAGAGAATGCAGCGGCTGACATATCTGGCTTGTTTTCGAAAATCGGTAGGTGCTATTATAAGTAAAACCCTAACCCGATTTCAGAAAAGTTATTTATAAGATGAAAACACGATACCAAGATTTACAAGATGTTATTTCTCGACTTAAGATACCGAGATTCTTTGATTTCCAGAACGTAAGGATAAGATTGAAGATGAAAACAAGAACCTTGTAAAGAGATTCAAGGCTCAGTTGTCTGAGCAGCTGGAACTTTTACATAGGATTGTCTCAGCTTCTGTGACCCAACAGGCGAACCAACTGACAGAAATAGGAAGGCGGAATGCAGTCTTTTGTTGCTACAAAAACCGAGGTACGACTGCTGGAGTTGTGTTTCAGAACAACAATCCCTCTCATTTTATGGACATATAAAAAAATACCGTTGCGTGAATCCAACTCTCGGCCCATAAAATCGGCTGGGTGTGTGTTGAATGATATTAATATTAATATTAACCCTTAACTCTCAACAACACTCTAGAGTTTTGGTGCAACTGTCTGAGACTTTAACATACTTCTTTGATTATGTGTCTGTGTGTGTATCATATACATCTTTTTTAGGTTTTGGGGAGAAGGGGCAGTTATTTGTGGGTTTATGTGTTGCATACCTTGAACTTTTTTTACTACTACTCAACTTAATGATAACTTCCATATCTCATGCTAAACTTTTTTCTCTTCTTCTTTGACCTTTTGCAGGCTATGGTAGCTAGGGGAGACCTTGGAGCTAAACTACCTCTTGAGGAGGTTCCTCTGCTGCAGGTATTTGTTCCCTCTTACCCAATAATACTCCTAGTAAAATGCTTTGATTGTTGAAGTTGCCGTTGTGTTTTCATCGCTTTAGCCATTGTGTAATTTTGATGATTAGAAAAAGGATGCTACTGCTAGAGTTATCTTCAGGATTGCCATGGTGAGGTGCCTTTTAGCAATTTCCTGTCTTAAATCTTAATCATCCCTACAAATATTATTGTATTGTCCTGGTCACTGACAGACATTTTAGTTATCCTCTTCCTGTAATGTGTAATCAACATTTTTCCTCCATATGTAGGTATATATATAATTGATATGTTTCACAACACTTTGTTTCTTTTTGGTCATTGGTAGGCTTAAGAAAAAGGAGCCCTTGAATAAATATTTAAACATTGGGAACAAACAAAATGCTCCACATAGATTATGTGGAAGTAGTTATTTGAGGGTGAGACAACCAGTAAAACCTTCTTGCACTTTACTTCATGTATTACACTGCTTTACATAACACTACTGTCCTGCAACTTCACATTAACACACTGCATGCCTCCTTAGCCACTGAACATATTGTATTCGCTATTACATAACACTACTTGAGTATCAGAAATATTTATATCTTATTTTTTATATCATAATGTGTTTTCTTCTCAATTTTGTGTAGGTTGGCGTATATGTTTTTGATGGTTGTGCATAGCTGCTAGAAGGAAAGAGGCGATCGAGCTATTTTTTTGCCTACAGATATTTGTAAATAGAATGGTTTATTTTGGACCTACAAATACTTTGTAAATGGAATGGTTTATTTTGGCGTACAACTACTTTTTTTACATCTTGAATGTTTTAATGACTACTACTTTTTGTACATCTTGAATGTTCTAATGAAACATTTCATATTTTGGCAAATATTTACTATATCTTGATTGATCGAAATGCAAGTTGCGATTGAAATTGTTTGCGATTATTGTTATTTATATGTGATACAAAACAGGTTATGAATATAAATTCTGTAGCAGATATGAAATAATATGAAATTCTGTAGCAGGTTTATAGCACTCAAAACGTCTAAATTGCTGCTACCACGATAGCATATGATGAACGCTATAATAAATCAAGCCATTCATCAAACGCTATAAATCATCCACAGCATTCACAAACGCTATAAATAATCCACAGCATTCATAAACGCTATAAGTAATCCACAGCACTCACGAACGCTATAAACTATCTACAGCGTTCTAGAATGCTATAAAATATTTACAGCATTCATAAACGCTATAAACCATCAACAACATACACGAACGCTATAAACCTTCTACAGCATTCATGAACGCTATAATGTTATAGCGTTCACATGTCTGGACATACTATAGCGTGGGCGATCATAGCAGACAGAATATGCTATAGAAGGCTTTCTATAGCATTTTGCGCATGCTATTATAGGCCATATTTGTTGTAGTGTTGGTACTATATGGATCTTTTCATGAGATGTTATCCCCCTCGGAAGCATCGGATACTGCATGTTTTGTGCGTTTCACGAATCATCACGTATCTCTATGCTTCCTCTGATTCACGAATCGCTTGTGACACATGTACTCTCATGTTCACAGAGCCATCATGAATCACCTTCACGTATCACTCATTTTATGAGCCATGTGAAGTTTTACGAATCTTAACATAACTTGAACAGATCCTTGTGTATTGATTGGGGATGGGGGAGTAGAAATAGACATGTGAATATTATCCAAGTAGATGTAGTCATGAATCACTCTCTTAGCTGTAGTCATGAATCTCCTATGCCATTCACATGTTTATATTTTACTCTGACTCACTAGTCACTGTTAGTTCTCTATGTATAGTAGATATTTCTATTACAGTTCTCTTTCTCTGTTTACATACTGTATTTCCTTCAGATCCTGTATCTTACTTTACTGCATGATTATATTTTCTAACCTACTATGATCTGTTGAGATGTACTGTACTCGCTCCAGTCCTGACTGGACCCGTTGATAAATTTTACAGATAGCCTGAAAGTTGCCTGCTAGCCTAGAGGAGACAGTAGAGGTTGCATAGATAGCTAGGGTTTTTGCTTATAGTTTATTTTCAGTCATCTTGAGTTGTATTTATGGATTACTATATTTGAGTTTTGAGATGTATTCTAAGTTTGTATCTTAGACACTTAGACTTCTATCTGTTGTATCTCTTTTCGATTTCATGTTTTATCTATCTTCCTTTATGCTCTACCTTAGATGTGATTGAGTTTACATTCTGCTATGTCACCCCCATTCGGGGAGTATAAACTGTTTAGTCTTATACTGTTAGATGCATTAAGACCTAGGATAGCGTTCTACTGCCGACACTGCGGCGTAGGCTGGGCATTGTTACGTTCTCGTGCCCTAACTCTGGGGTGCGGGTCGTGACACATTTTTAGTGGTGGCCCATGCAGGTCGAGATTCGCATTAGTGCGATTTTGTAGTAGCGCAACGACTTAGTTGTACTACTACGAGCCTGCTATAGGATATATAAATTAAGATGTTAGGATGAGAGGATACTCAATCACTGTTAGGATTCCTTGAGAGATTTCTGGGATGATCCTTGAGAATCTCATTTTGAATTCCGATTTAAACTCCTTTTCCTTGTTTTGATTCACCTTTTTCCTTGATTTGAATTTGATTTTGTGGATTCATTGTAGAACTTTGAATCCTGGTATTAGTTGATGATTTTGATAAAATTTTATAGTTGTTGATTTAATTTTGTATTTAGATTAATATTTTCAAATCCAAGGTACTCAATCACACTTAGGATTCTTTGAGAGATTTCTGGGACGACCCCTGAGAAACTCATTTTGAACTTCAATTGGAATTCCTTTTCCTCTTGTTTGGATTCACCCTCATTCCTTGCTATTGAATTTAAGCTTGATAGGTTCCTCTCGTTTGAACCGATGAGAAGGAACATATCTTCATTATTCTTTCTCGCCATTATTCCCTTGTATTCTTATTTACCTCTTATCTTAAACTCTGTCTCATTATATTAATTACCCATATCTTGTCGTCCCTACCAGATGTACTTTGAAACCCTTGAATCTTCGTATCTTTTGCATGGAAAAGGCTAAGGAAGTGACGTAAATTATGTAGCTCAGAGAAGACGTAACTGGTTATTTTATGATGATCTAAAGGAAATCAAATATGGAGTGTTCCATATGGAAACTTGAGATAGAAATGTGGTAAAGGTCTCGAATAGAATAAAGAGATGTATACTGCCAATCTGGAAACAATTACATTTAGAGAAATTTTGGGGTTATGAGATAGCTTATAGGTGTATTCAAAACTAATGAGGATATCAGAGGTCAACCTAGTTTTGAGAACTTAGAAAATCTTGGTTATTGATTCTGGGGAAAACTTTTACTCTGAGGCTATGTAGAAGGTTAGTAATGGAAAAGAGAAGTTAATTGTGTTTAATAAGGATATTAAACAAGATGTTGCGAGGAAATGACTAGGGATAGAGAGAGCACAAAGTTATGGAAGTTTAGAGATTGTTGTGAAATATTTTTAGGAGAATAATATTCAAGGGTGTATGTCGAAGAAAATACGGAAGTTAATTTTATGATGAAAGATAAGTTTTGTAAGGCCTAGAGATTTAAATTAAATAATACGAGGAGAACAATTTGAACAAGTTCAAGGAATTCGTAAACGGGATTTAGAGGTTTTGGGTCAAATTTAAGACAAGGTTAAAGAACTTGAAAATTTAAATAAATGGTTAATGTTGATTCCTAAATGTGAGGGTTGTGCTTCAAGAGTGATGTTTGGAAATTGGGAATTGCCTACGGTAGTCATGGTAAGGGTTTAAGTAAATGTTAAATTTTCATATGGAGACTGGTGAGGTAAAAATATGATTGGCAAGTTATGACCAGATGAACTTAAGAGTATCATAAGCAGATGACTAACTCGATCTTCATTATTTTTGTGCATTAATTACCACCTCTTGAACTCCCACTTTCTAATTGAGATCCTTGACGTTCCTTATCGTGACTTTGATATTCGGAATGTAATACTAGTTGTTACCCTCCAACAAATCTTATATGCAAGACCTAGACGAGCTCACCTTCGTGTAGGTATATCATGTCCCACTAAAACCCGTCTTCTTGTACTCTATTTTCTTGATATGATTTTCTGGTCAACTGGCTAAACTATAACCTCTACCATTATACTAAATTTTTCTTATTTCAATTAGAAATCCAGCCTTGACTCAATTCTTTCGACCCGACATGTGATGGTGTTCTGCTTGTTTCCTTAGATGCTTAACCTTGTACCTTATCTGATTACTTGACCCGTTGGTTAAGAAACTTGGACTATGTAATTCCTTTCATCATTACCACCCTTATATCTTATGCTGCTAAATTAGCCTTAGTTTTGCAAGCTTATCTATTTTCGAGCTTGGTCATGACATATTTTATTGGGTGGCCACCCACTAACATATTGTCTAATCAGAACCGGTACATGATGGTCTGATCAACCTATTGCACTTTGGTTCGCTTTTTCATGTATCAATCTACGAGAATGGAGACATAGTTAAACTTGACCCTAGAGTCTCATTCGCGACAGCCTTGACAATTCTCCTTGAAATCTTTTCATCGCCTATGAACCTCGTATTCGTACTCAGTCGAATTAAATTTAATCATGACCTGAACCTCCATCATTGGATGCTCGTGCTCATACTTTGATTTCATTGATTTCCCTTCTTGCCCAAATCTCGTTTTATCCCGAAATTGATCAACTTAGATCGTGTCAAGACAAAAATCTATTTGTGATTTGTTGTGCCTAAAATTTCAATTTTTGCCATTTTATGGAATAGTAACATTTTAATAATTTCTTAGTTGCTTGTTAATAACCAATTTTTATATAGGATGGTAGACAGCCCTACAACCTTGATGATTGTTGTTCCCTTACCTTTCCAATTAGGACACCCTAGATTGTTTGTGTGTTGATACCATAGTACTGTTTTGACCTAGAATGATTAGTGTACCTAGGTGAGACTTCCAACTGCTACGGTATGCCCTGACCTTGTATACTATTCCTTCAAATTGCATGATTTAGATAGAATTTTTTTTAGACCTTGATTGTTGGGAAATAGGGACGTCACCCCATTAGTATCAGTTGTAGATATATATAGGTTAGTCCTTGATATGGGGATGTGTGTCTCTAAACATGTAGCTTATGAGATTTATGAGAGATTATAGTATTAGCCTTGATAGGATGTACTAGTCTTTTGGTGAGTATAAATGTGTTATGAGAGATAGGGGCCTATATGTCTTAGTAATGCATCGTTCCTATGGTAATAGAATGTATTAATAGATGGTTAATAGGAAGATAATAGTTTGAGCATACCTATAGCCTATGATCAGTTCCTTTTCATCCTTAGTTAAGACCACTTTAAAATAGGTCCAGTCCCTTGGATATAGGTTCCAGTCCATATTTTATTGAAGTTCCATTACCGTCGTACAGCAGAGCAGTATTGGAGGTATTCCTAGATTGACACTTTTTAGATGTCCGTTTATTATTCCAGTGTTAGGAAGTGTTACCTTAGATATTGGGTAGGTTAGAGGCTCTAGAAGGAGTACTATCGATCTTAAATTTCGAGGACGAAATTTTTCTAAGGTGGGTAGAGTTGTAGCACCCAGTTTCCCAAATGAGGATAATTTTGAAATTTTGTGTTTATAATTATTTTAATAATAATATTTAATTCATAATATGATTTTTGGTGATTTTAAATCATTTTAAAATTATTTAAATCAATGACTTGTGGTTTTGACGTTTTGCTAGTGAAACCCTAGAGACTGTTTGACCTAGAGCCTAACCATGTGATTATGATATTTTAATATCATTTTTGGCCTAAGGATATTTTTGCATTTGACCTCTTTGAATTATTTTGATATTATTTTATTATTTATGATATTGTTTTGGGGTTATTTGAGTTGGGTTCGAATTTCAACTCAATCCGACTTGAAACGGGGACCCGGGGATAGTTTGACTCTAGTGGGACCCACACACTAGTTAGGCATGGCCCACATGATATTAATTTTAGTCCACATGATAGAAATATTTTTGTTAGAGGTTAGACTAATTATTATGGATAAGGTTAGTGTGATTAGAGACTTTAGAATGACTAATTTAGCTCCAACCAATTAGCCCTTTCCTAATACTCATAGAATAGGTTAGTGGGAGCATTTTGGACCTTACCATAATAGGACAAATAGCTCCATATGGCCAGCCACTTTGGGAGAGGATAGGCTCAAGTTCATTTCATTATTCTCATCCACACTCTCTCTCTTGTTCTTCCCCAAATTCCTAGAGAGCAATCCCTAGCAATTTCTCCACCAAATCCTTTCATTTCGCCACCAAATCTTCTTCTTTCCTTCTCCATTCTAGCAAAGGAGGAAGCTACCCAAGTTTGGGAGGATTCGGAGCTCGTTCGTGTCCTTTTGGAATCTCTACGTGTCGGTGTCGCTCCGGAAAGGCTTTTCTTCGATTCGATCTACCGGGAGGTATAAATCCCTTCTTCTTTTCATTTCCTCATGCATATAGGTCTATTTTGAACCCATAGGAATGACCTCCATGGTCGTATCTCCATTTGTGTCCATTTCGTGTCCATTTGGAGGTCATAGGAGTGTCCTTTGTGTTGTGGTTGTGTCCATGTGGGAAAATCTCAAATTTGGACACACTATGTGTTGTTGTTATGTATGAATGAATTATTACATATTTAATCTCATATTTTTGTATTGGAGATGTGTTCTATAGTGTCTCATATATATATATATATATATATATTAGTGTAGAGAGTGAGTTCTTGATATATTATGTTATATACTTGTGTTCTTTTGTCTCAAACTACCCAAATCCGTCATGATTTTTATCCACGTTTTTAATTTCAGCCTTAACTTAGAAATGTCATAACTTCTAGCTCAAAGCTCGGTTTAATCTTCCATTTTTTTTAAAAGAAGCGTATTGAAGTTAGCTTTCGAAAAACATGTATTAATAGGCCTAATTCTTTCTGTAACTTTCTGGAGAATTATTTGAGTGTAGCTGTACGAAAGACAAACACGTTCTCGGTGTTTTCGCGATTCCGGGAGTTTCCGGAAACGAAAACGCGATCCGTTTGAAGTTTCGGAAATCTAACACATAGATCTATAACATAATTTAATTCTAGATTTTAATTCATGCTGAGATGGTACAGTATTGATTATTAGTATGAGTTACTATTCGGCATATGCATTTTGTGCACCCTTGTGTGCAATATAATTTTCTATTTGATTTTAACCCATGTTAATGTATATACATTATGTAATTAAATAGAGAATGCAAGCATGAGTAAATATTTAAATAAATGATGTATGAGGTGTAAGTATCCTATCTAATGTAAGCATGTATAAGTATGGCTTGTAATGAATATGTAGGTTCCATAGTATGTAATGTACGGTGCATATAGTAGTGCAAGAGAATAAATGAATAATGAATGAATGCAAGCATGAATGTAATGTAATAATAGATGTAATGTATGCAATATACAATTAATGAGATATAATGTTCTATGTTAACACAAATCCTATATTACCTCATGTACCCCTTACACTATGTTGACACTATCACACTTGACACTTTGTTCACTTACACTTTGACACTCTTTGATATATATACACTATGTATGCTCATTTAACCCTCACTTGCCCCTTTGCCATGTTCACATACACACACATAGCCTCTTAAATAAGTATTTATGAATATAGTTAACTTAGCTATGTATGTATATTACATATATGTTAGCATATTGTGTTGTAATATATAAGTTTATATAACCATTTGAAATGCCATGATTATAGACCTAATATTGAATACCAATATATGCATGTGTATATATGTGTAGACATATATAGCTTAAAGTAATAGATTACCTAGTGTATATCCAATGTGAATTCTTGCCTATTTGAGTATTGAATAATTGCATGCTATATAGAGTTGGGTGTATGTTGGCTTGTATAGCCTTGTATTGATGTGTGCTTACTAGGATAGTCTTGGTTAGGCCTAGTAAGACTTGCTGGGTTAGGACATGACCTAGTTTGACCTAGTTTGACTAGTACAGTTGACCAGAGTTGACCAAGGATTGACTTTGGCCTAGTTTGACCTAGATTCATGTAGAATGCATTGTAGTGCTTTATATTACCCTTCTGGACATGTTGTGACTTGTGCTGTTCTAATTAGGAGCCAGACACCTCTCCTCGGACAGTATCTTTACCTTGGACATTCAGATATCAGGCGAGTACATTCTCTGATCATTTCATATCCTGTTTAGAATTATTTTCCAGCTTTAAATTACTTTACTTGATACTGTCACATTGGTCACACGGATTGGTACTATATGGATCTTTTCATGAGATGTTATCCCCCTCGGGAGCATCGGATACTGCATGTTTTGTGCGTTTCACGAATCATCACGTATCTCTATGCTTCCTCTGATTCACGAATCGCTTGTGACACATGTACTCTCATGTTCACAGAGCCATCATGAATCACCTTCACGTATCACTCATTTTATGAGCCATGTGAAGTTTCACGAATCTTAACATAACTTGAACAGATCCTTGTGTATTGATTGGGGATGGGGGAGTAGAAATAGACTGTAGGCCTTAAAAATGAAGGTCACGCTGAGTTGATCAGAACAAGGTCCAAAAGTCACGCTGAGTTGATCAGGACAATATTAAAAAAATCACGCTAGGAAACAGCTCATCATTTGTCAGAGTGTAATTATGACTGACAGCACGACAGTCGAAGAATGTCTTCTCGTATGCCACGTATGCACAGAACTCGAGAGATCACAGCCGACTATTGTATGACTTTCGAAATCTTTTTCAGCAAGACTCAGCCTTCGTCAAGTTGGCGTACCAAAAGAGCTTCTTGTCATTTAATGTGACTGACAAAAGCAATCACTGTCAGAGATTTTGTGTCAGTCGAGGCACGTCGAATCAAGACAGCTGGCAGTCCTGCCTCAATAGAGTGTGGATTATGTTCCTTTCTCAAGTCTGCGTATATTTTGAGCTTTCTGTCTCAAGTTTGCGTAGATTCTGAAGTTTCTTCCCTCAAGTCTGCGTGGATTTTGAAGCTTTTTGCCCCAAGTCTGCGTGGATCCTGAAGCTTCTTGTCCCAAGTTTGCGTGGATTTTGAAGCTTTCTACCCCCAAGTCTGCGTGGATTTCGTCTTCAACAAGTCTGCGTGGATTTCATCAAATTGGAGTACGTGGCAGCCATGCCACTGATCTCTCGCCTGCGTGTCCTGTAACTTGCACACGACTCATGCATGATTGCCATGTGTCCAACAGTTACAGGCCACGTCTAGTAACTGCTCACAACCTTGCGTATGTTAAATCCTGCGTGATTTTCAACTAGGCACAGGCTGTGAAGACAGTTATCCTTTCAGTTATTTTTGACTCTATAAATAGAGTTCTTTTTCTCATTCATTGTACAGATACATAGTTGTCTAACTTACTGTCAAAATTTTGAGAGCTTTTTTTCTTCGCATAGTCCAAGGGATAAAGCGATCGTCTTCTAGATCGGATTCCTACAGTTGTAATTTTCCCAGAAACACAATAAATAAAGTGAATTTATTTATGGAAAACAAATTGGCGACTCTGCTGGGGAAAACCATCTCCTCTTCTGAGATGGCAACAACTCAATGCGACACTTCGTCAATCGGCTCGACGAAGAAGGTGATGACGATCCAATTCGATTAACTCGCCTATGAAGAAATGCAGCGGGCTAAGAGTGGCAAGCCTACTTCAGCCTCCATCACTACTGCCAAGTCAAAGGGACACTTTGTCTATGTCCCTAAGAATCAGTTGGCAGTCAATGGTGAAGTCTCTGCCACAGTGTCTACTCCTAACACTGGCAAGAACTCTACTGCAAGCACGCACACTCTTGTGCGCTCGAAGATGACAGCAATCAAAAATCACGCTGACAGTACTGGCTCCTTAGCCAAATCTGTTCCAGCGTGCAATCTCACATTCAAAAATCATGCTGACAGCACTGGTTCTTTAACCAAATCTGTTCCAGCGTGTATTTCCAAAATCAAAAATCACGCTGACAGTACTGGCTCCTTAGCCAAATCTGTTCCAGCGTATATTTCCAAAATCAAAAATCACGCTGACAGTACTGGTTCTTTAACCAAATCTGTTCCAGCGTGTATTTCCAAAGTCAAAAGTCACGCTGACAGTACTGGTTCTTTAACTAAGTCTGTTTCAGCGTGTATTTCATCTAAGAAGAATAGCTCTTTAGTTATTTCTTCTTCTTTGCCAAGTTCTACTAGAACTGGGGGTGGTGTTCCACACAAAGTCCCTTCGAAAAGGAATAACTCTTTAGTTGTTTCTTCTGCTCCTGTAGTTTTTACTTCAGGAACAGCTTTGACTGACAATTTTGTTAGTCAAAGAAAAGGAGATGGTCTTTTGACTACTCTTCCTTCTGGACATTTTATGTCTCAAAACTTGAATAAGTCTAAGAAGAAACATTCCTTAATGTCTTCTTCTACGACTTCTTCAAATTGGGCACAGAATCTGTCTAGAAAAGAGGGTCTATTACCAACTCCTAATCAAAGGGATGGTTCTACTCTTCCTTCTCTGCAAATATCTAGATCAATAGAAGGAAAACTCCAAGTTTCCAAAACCAATGTGTTACCTCAAACTGATTTAAGAACAAAACTTAATCAAACCCGTTTGGGAAGTACTTCTGGTGTTAGGAAACCACATCAATCAGATATGAAAATAAAAGATCCAGATGTAGAGTATGCAAGAAATTATGTGGCTCATATTAATCACTCCCTATATAATCAAGAGCCATCAAGACCCAGGAACAAGAAATATACTCCTAAAAATACACAAGGAGTGTTCTCTGATGTACCTCAATCTTCACAAACAGATTTACGAGAATACCTTCAACAGAAAAGAATGAGTAATTCTGTGACAATGGACCATGCTAAATGTGACTTCCAGCCAAGAGTCATAATTCAATGCAGATGTCAATCAATGGTTCAGGACTATGTTGAACATGAATGTGACTTCCAGCCAAAAGTCATAATGCAATGCAGATGTCAAAATAAACGACAATCTGTCTTCAATCGGATTCAGTGTGAACCTATGCCTGATGAAGATGAGCCTTTGTTTGCTTCTGTCAACATGACCTCTCGGGATACTGGGGGTAGAGCTGATAGTCCAGATGGAGTATATAGAGGCACCAGAGCAAGAGTCTTGGCCTCTAGTCAAAGAAATTTGATCTCTGAAGATGATTCTGAATTTCTTGGAGAATCTAATTTCCCACCTCTTCCTACTGGGGGTAGTTCTCCTTTAAATGACTTTGATGCACGAAACAGTGATTCAGAACATACAATATCCACCAATTCATCAATAATCCCTCGTACAGTCACGACATATATGGTGGATGGGAATACTGAATTGAACAATGAACCTTCCTCTTCGGTGACTCCTCAAGATCAAAGGATTGCTTCTTTGGAACAGCAAATGAAGTCTATGGCTAATACTATGAAGTCAATGTATGAACTCATGACAGCTCAGTTACAAAATCGACAGACTGTACCAGATGCTATACCAATTGACACTGGTGTAAGTCCAGTACAAGTTCTTCCAGCAGTACAATCCAATACTCCTGGACCAACTCAAACAAATCCTAGTCTCTCTGGAGCTGGGGGTAGTGCTTATAATGTTGTTCCTCCTCCCAACTATTATCTACAAGCTACAACTCCACAATCTTCCGGAGTTGTTAATAAAGAATTGAGGAATCTCAAAACTCAATTCGAGGCATTCAAACAGAAAGATGGTTTACAAAGATTAGGCATCAAGCAACCTTATCCGATAGAATGGAAGCAAGTATCGTATCCTCCTAAATACAAGCCTCCTACTATCTCATTCTATGATGGAACCACTTCTCCAAGTCAATTTATTAATCACTTTGAAGTGATGACTGACCAGTTGCAACCAAGTGACGCCCTCCTTACTCGGGTGTTTGTTTGATGTCTCAAGGGAACGGCTTATGAATGGTATAGAAGTCTCCCAGATGGGTGCATTACCTCATTTGCTGGTTTCAAACAGATGTTTCTTGAACGGTTCTATGAAGGGCTCAATGACATGACTATGTCTGCTCTTATTAGAATCAAGCAGAAAAATAATGAAACTACAGAGGATTTCATTGAACGGTTTCGAAGAGAAGCTCTGAAGATGCCTCTTGGAACTCTAGATGCTGTCACCATCGACACATGCAAATCAAACTTGTTACCAATTATCAGCATGTGGACAGAATCTACCCAATTTCAAGACTGGCATTCTTTTATAGTTAGTGCCAAAGCTGCATAAATTAGTGCTGAAACCTTCAAAGGTTTAGGAGTGCAGATGACTCCCAAAGAAACAGGTCAAGGTACTAACAATAAAACAATGCTCGCAAGGGAAAAGAAACTCTTGAAGTTAATCTTCAGAGCAAAGATGCATCAACTGTTCAAACTTTTTCTACCTCTACAACTCAACAACCAAGAACACCTCGCCCCAAAGAAGAATACTCTTTCGATGATGACGATGTCCTTGGTATCTTTGAATGTCTGCTGAAAGGTAATAAAATACAATTACCTGAAATCAAGAAACCTGATGAAGCTGGGAAGACAGATCATCCTAAATACTGTCCATACCACAGAATGTTGGGTCACACAATTCGTACATGTTATGTACTGAAAGGAAAGATCCAAGAAATGATTAAATCTGGAGCTACCTCTCTTACTCCGAAAGAGAAAACCGTCACCTCCAACGTCATCTCTATGCAATTCGGAGATTTTCCTCCTCAACTCCTTGAAAGTGGGATCGTTCCTATTCCCAAGACAACTCTTGAAATAGTGAATATTCCTCCTCTACAGTCTGAAGGATTAGTGCCAATCACTTTGGAAACAAGAGAAATCATGTGGATTCATCCTGATCTAGTGGCAGATTTTGAATCTTCTTCTCCTCAAAAGACTACTTCTCGAAAGTCCAAGAAGGCTGGAAAAATTAAGTCATGTCATATGACTTCTCTTGGATCTACCTCTAACACAGAGCCAAAAGAGAAGGAAGAAGCACTTGCTGGTGCTACTCGAACAGGGAAACCTTATCTAAAGGATTATTCCAAGAATCCTGAGGATACTCCTGATATCCCTCCAGCTGATAAAGATGCTTCTAATGTTCCTCCTGAAGAAGAATCATCCACTGTACCTGTTCCTTCAACTACACCGGTTGAACCTGTTTCTCCCAAGCCTACGGCTCTTGAGAAAGGCAAACAACAGGCTCGGTTTGATAAACCAATCAAGAAGTCCCCTTCTCTTGGGCTTCAGAAGCCTTATAATTTTGACATTCTAGCTCAACTTGCTAATACTCCAGCTAGAATGTCACTCTTTGAACTTCTACGTCTTTCTAAAGAGACTCGAGAGACGTTAAGTGAAGCACTTCTACAGGCTGACTCTTGTCTTGCACAATTGAAGAAGCCAGATGCAGAACCTGCCACTTGCTTACATTGCAACAGTATATTGGAGATTATCCCAAATATCACCTTTACACAAGACGACATGCTATTGGAGGATAATCGACATGATCGGCCTCTCTACTACACTGGTTATATCGATACAATGAAGATAGATCGTATCCTCATTGATCCAGGGTCTGCTATAAGTATAATGCCAAAGAGTCTGTTGGATGAACTAAAAATTCCTCTTCACAAGCTCTCCAAGACGGTTACTACTATCCTGGGATTCAATCAAAGCCGAAGCGAGCCTTTGGAAAAGATTCATCTGAAGCTTCAGATAGGCGATTTCAGATCCAAAGTCACTTTCTATGTGATCGAGATCGTGGGATCCTACAATCTTCTTCTTGGGAGGCCCTTTTTTCATGAAAATAATATGGTGCCTTCTACTCTTCATCAGTGTTTTAAGTACATTGATAGCAATGGAAGAGTACAAAAAGAAGTTGTTGATATAAATCCCTTCCATGGGGTTGAAGCTTATTTCAATGATTCCCGAATGTACAAAGAAGAGTATACAAGGGTGATACAAGCTATGGAGAAAGAGGATTCACAAAGTGAGACCTTAATAATTCCTGTTAAAGGTCGAACTACTCAGCAACAATCTCCCAAACCCTCTGGAGAAGGTTCTTTCATCATTCCGGTGAGTGGACGGATCTCTCCGTTACCTCAGTCGTCTGCTCAAGATACAATGATCATTCCTGATAGTGGGCGTACTACAGTTCCTGTATCTTCACAGGATACTCTGCTAATTTCAATTGGAGGACGGATTACTCTTCCATCTCAAGCTTCAAGGGAGCTCACCTCTTCTGAGCCATTTGTTATCGATCTTAATCGAAACAAAACTTCTTCTCGTTCTTCTTCTTTCCCTTTAGTCATTGACTTGGCTAAGATCTCTAAGGCTCAGCCTTCTCCCAATATAAATATTGCTGCTTTTATATTTAATAAAAAGTCTCCATCTTTGCAGTACGTTGATGTGTGTAATTATGTTCATAGTTATTTGCATTTGTTAGATGACTTGAGCACAATAACCATAGGAGTTGTACAGACTGTTCATACAGATGTATCCCTAGAACCTGTACAATCTTCATACTTTCTAGTTCCCAGCAGAAAGCCAGGAGACATCCAATATTCTTTTACAAAGGGCCCCAAAGTCCTTCTGATTTAGAAGATGATGACAAAAACGATGATACTGGAAGATTACAACTACGTCATTATAGTCAGCAATCTAAAGACATCATCAAAAATATGGGCTATGACTTCAGAACTGGCCTCAATAGTGGAAAAGAAAGAAAAATGCCTGTTCGTATTCCTCCTCTGAAATATGGGAGGACAAAATACGGATTGGGCTATATTGCTCCTACTCCTTTTATCAATATTATCTATGAAGATCCCGAGTCTGACGAAGATAAGAGATCTGATTCTTCTAGTACCACTTCTTGGGATTCCGATACGAGTATCGGTGATTTCTACTGCAACACTCTGTCTTCCAACATGGTTTCCATTGACCGTTCTGAAGAAAGTGATGAAGACGAAGAAGAGTTTGAAATCTCACCTGAATCAGAACAATGGGCCCAAAGGTTAGATAATCAATGGGAGTTCCGTTTCGAGCAAAAAGAACCTCCGACTAAAGATAAACTTGTTCAAATAGATGTTGGTGAAGAAGGATCTCCCAAACCAATATTCATCAGTGAAAGTCTTTCAGAAACTGATAAGCAAGACATGATCAAACTCATTCGTGATTACATCGATATCTTCGCTTGGAGTTATGAAGATATGCCATGACTTGATCCACAAATTGCAACTCACAGGCTCAATATCTTGCCGAATGCTAAACCGGTCAAACAACAACAGCGACGATTTCGTCCAGACATTATGGATGCAATTGAAGCTGAAGTCAATAAACTCATGACCTCCGGGTTTATTAGAGAGGAACAACATCCCGATTGGGTGGCTAACATAGTTCATGTTCTTAAAAAGACTGGCAAGATCAGAGTTTGCATAGATTTTCGCGATCTCAATGCGGCATGTCCTAAAGATGAATTCCCTCTTTCAATCACTGATGTTATGATCGATAATACCTGTGGGTTTGAACGGATGTCATTCATGGACGGGTATTCTGGGTACAATCAGATTAAAATGTTTCCAGATGACGAGAAGCACACTTCTTTCAGAATGCCGATCGGTACATATTGTTATACAGTTATGCCATTCGGTCTCAAGAATGCAGGAGCAACTTATCAACGAGCTATGAGCACTATATTCCGTGAACATTTGCGGAAAACAGTCGAATGCTACGTTGATGATATTGCAGTCAAAAGTCGACAAAAGGAGGATCATATCCAAGATTTGAAGACTATATTTGATCTAATGCGTAAGCATCAATTAAAGATGAACCCTACTAAGTCCTTCTTAGGCGTCTCTAGTGGTAAATTTCTCGGCTTCGTCATTACCTCTAAAGGTATACACGTGGATCCCGAGAAGATCAAAGCCATCCAAGAGATGCGTCCTCCATGCACCTTAAAAGAGCTACGAGGATTTCAAGGAAGGATCGCTTATATCAGGAGATTCATCTCTAATCTTTCAGGACGCTGCAGACCATTCAACAAACTTATGAAGAAAGGTGTCTCTTTTGTCTGGAATGATGAATGTCAGAAAGCATTCGATGATATAAAACAATATCTGATGAGTCCTCCAGTATTGGTACCTCCCGTTTCAGGAATTCCATTCCTCCTATATACCCGAGCAATGAGTCATTCATTGGGTGCATTGCTTGCTCAAAAGAATAAAAATGGTCATGAACAAGACATTTACTATCTCAGTCGTACTATGACCGGAGCTGAACCTCGATATTCACCGGTCGAAAAAGAATATCTAGCCCTGATGTTCGCTGTCCAAAAGACATGACATTATATCATTGGTCAGACTATTCATGTCATTTCCAGGATCAATCCTATACGGGTCATGATGAAGAAACCTAGTGTTTTGAATTCTCGATTGGCTAATTGGGAAATCCTACTTGCTCAATATGATATGCATTATATTCCTCAGAAGTCAGTCAACGGACAAGCTTTAGCCGATTTTCTGGCTGCTCATTTAATTCCAGAAGATTCAAAACTCTATGATGAAATCCCAGATAAAGTTCTAGATTCAAACCAAATTGCTGAAAAAGATCCTACTTGGCGTCTATTCTTTGATGGAGCTTCAAGAATTGGTCCGAATGGAGACATCGTCGCTGGAGTTGGAATTGTTCTTATATCGCCAGAAGGTCTTACTATCCAACGAGCTTATTCTCTTGATCAACCATGTTCAAACAATGTAGCTGAGTACAATGTATTACTTATTAGTCTTCAACTCGCTAAACATCTGAATATTCAACATTTGGAGGCATACGGAGACTCTAAACTCATTGTCAATCAGATAAGGGGTACTTATGAAGTTCGCCATCAAGATCTGGTTCCTTATTATAGATCAGCTATATCTATAGCTTCTTCGTTTGAAGAATTCTTCATTGAACATGTTAGGCGAGCATGTAACACAGAAGCTGATGCTCTAGCTAATCTTGCGGCGGTGTTGGCTATTCCGATTAGACGGCAACAAATGATTGTTGTTCGCAATCGAGAATTGTTTCATCTGGAAAATAACCTGACTCTAGGACTTCCAGTTGACATTGAAAAATCAACATCTCATGATGTCAATGCAACAAGAGGATTTGGATTTAGTCGTAAATCTTTATCATCATCATCTGATTCCAGTATGGAATTCATCTTCAGTAGTTCAGCTGAGACTCAGAATACGGATAAAGATTAGAGACTTCCTTTCTTAGATTTCGTATTGTATGATATTCTTCCAGATAATCCGAGTGAGGCAGCATCTATCAGACGACGATCACTCAGATTCTATTATAATCATACTACAAAAACCTTATATCGTCGAGCTTATGATGGTTTACTTCTTCGATGTGTTGCCAGTGACGAGGCTCAACAAATTATTCGTGAAGCACATGATGGAATTTGCGGAGCACATCAACCTGGCCCAAAACTTCAGGACCGTATTCGACGTATGGGTTATTATTGGCCCACTATGGTATTAGATGCCATCGAATATGCAAAGAAGTCTAAAGCTTGTCAAATCCATGCAGATTTTATTCATCAACCCTCGGAATTTCTACATCCGACGGCAGCATCATGGCCCTTCGAAGCTTGGGGCATGGACATTATCGGTCCGATCAATCCGCCGTCATCCAAAGGTTATCGGTTTATTCTCGCAATAATCGATTACTTCTCCAAATGGTCCGAAGCCATTCCTTTATCTGAAGTTAAGACGTCCAATGTCATCAGCTTTATTAAGCATCATGTCATCTACAGATTTGGTGTTCTTCGACGCATTATTCATGATAACGGACCACAATTCATCAGCCAGAAATTTATTCGATTCTGTGACGATCACCGGATTAATAATGTGGCTTCTACCGCGTATAATCCGGCAGCTAACGAATTAGCAGAAGCTTTCAATAAGACCATCATCAAACTCCTAAAGAAGTTTGTCTCTACTAACAAACATAATTGGAGTGAGAAGCTCGATGAATATTTGTGGGCTTATCGCACTACAGTTCGTAATGCTACTAAATGTACACCCTTCTCTTTGGTGTATGGTTACGAAGCTGTTCTTCCATTAGAGATTCAAATTCCTTCTTTAAGGATAGCAATCGCTAATGAACTCACTGCCGAAAATAATGATCGTCTTCGACTTCAGGAATTAGAAGCTCTGGATAAAAAGCGATTATCTGCTCAACAGAATATTGAATTCTATCAAGCTAGAATCTCAAGAGCTTTTAATAAGAAAGTCAGAGTTCGAGCGTATCAAAAAGGAGAACTTGTTCTAACAGTCAGACGTCCTATGACTATGACTCATATGAGCAAGGGCAAATTTGACACAAAATGGGAAGGTCCCTATATCGTAAGCAGAGTTTTCTCAAATGGAGCTTATCAACTCTCAGAACTGGATGGCCGAAAAGTTATGATGCCTATTAATGGCAAATTCCTTAAAAAGTATTATGTATAAATGTAAATGCTTGTAATCATCAGACAAATTCATGTTTATAAATAAAATTTTTATTTTATTTTAATCATGAATCACAGTACATGATATTAAGGAAGATCACTATCATCCTTCTCTACATTTGGACGCGGGCCACTGTCGTCCTTCTCGAAAACGCAGTCAGCAAAAGAGCCGAGAACCTCCTTGCTGGAACCCACAAGGAACTTGCAAGCGGCCATCCTCATGGTTTCTTCTTCTTCTTCAGTCCTTCCTGGTTCAAGCAGGAAGTCCAGAATGTCCCTTGGTGGCTTGGGTGCAGACGAACCTTCGCCTGCTTTTACTTCCTTCGGCTGAACTGGATCGGAAGGGTGTTCTTCAGTACCCTTCTGAACCTTCAGGGCGATTCCAGCTTTCTTGGATGCTTCTTTAGATGACATTTTATGTTGAAGAATAGAAGTGTTCGTTCTTGTCAGAATTCTGCTATATTTATAGACAGAAGTTCCTCAAATAATGAAGCATCATATTCATCCGGCGGTTCATATTCCACCATAAATTAGATTTACTCAGTCTCGAAAAATGAAGAGTCATCATGACATTTAATAAGTTCATTTGCATGTTTCTCTTTTCAAAGTATTTTGAAATTTTAAAGTCTTTTCAACTTTCGAAAACTTTGAAGGGGGTTTTTGTAGGCCTTAAAAATGAAGGTCACGCTGAGTTGATCAGAACAAGGTCCAAAAGTCACGCTGAGTTGATCAGGACAATATTAAAAAAATCACGCTAGAAAACAGCTTATCATTTGTCAGAGTGTAATTATGACTGACAGCACGACAGTCGAAGAATGTCTTCTCGTATGCCACGTATGCACAGAACTCGAGAGATCACAGTCGACTATTACGTGACTTTCGAAATCTTCTTCAACAAGACTCAGCCTTCGTCAAGTTGGCGTACCAAAAGAGCTTCTTGTCATTTAATGTGACTGACAAAAGCAATCGCTGTCAGAGATTTTGTGTCAGTCGAGGCACGTCGAATCAAGACAGCTGGCAGTCCTGCCTCAATAGAGTGTGGATTATGTTCCTTCCTCAAGTCTGCGTGTATTTTGAGCTTTCTGTCTCAAGTTTGCGTGGATTCTGAAGTTTCTTCCCTCAAGTCTGCGTGGATTTTGAAGCTTTTTGCTCCAAGTCTGCGTGGATCCTGAAGCTTCTTGCCCCAAGTTTACGTAAATTTTGAAGCTTTCTACCCCCAAGTCTGCGTAGATTTCGTCTTCAACAAGTCTGCATGGATTTCATCAAATTGGAGTACGTGGCAGCCATGCCACTGATCTCTCGCCTGCGTGTCCTGTAACTTGCACACGACTCATGCATGATTGCCATGTGTCCAACAGTTACAGGCCACATCTAGTAACTGCTCACAACCTTGCGTATGTTAAATCCTGCGTGATTTTTAACTAGGCACAGGCTGTGAAGACAGTTATCCTTTCAGTTATTTTTGACTCTATAAATAGAGTTCTTTTTCTCATTCATTGTACAGATACATAGTTGTCTAACTTACTATCAAAATTTTGAGAGCTTTTCTTCTTCGCATAGTCCAAGAGATAAAGCGATCGTCTTCTAGATCGGATTCCTACAGTTATAATTTTCCCAGAAACACAATAAATAAAGTAAATTTATTTATGGAAAATATAGACATGTGAATATTATCCAAGTAGCTGTAGTCATGAATCACTCTCTTAGCTGTAGTCATGAATCTCCTATGCCATTCACATGTTTATATTTTACTCTGACTCACTAGTCACTGTTAGTTCTCTATGTATAGTAGATATTTCTATTATAGTTTTCTTTCTCTGTTTACATACTGTATTTCTTTCAGATCCTGTATCTTACTTTACTGTATGATTATATTTTCTAACCTGCTATGATCTGTTGAGATGTACTGTGCTCGCTCCAGTCCTGACTAGACCCGTTGATAAATTTTACAGATAGCCTGAAAGTTGCCTGCTAGCCTAGAGGAGACAGTAGAGGTTGCATAGATAGCTAGGATTTTTGCTTATAGTTTATTTTCAGTCATCTTGAGTTATATTTATGGATTACTGTATTTGAGTTTTGAGATGTATTATGAGTTTGTATCTTAGACACTTAGACTTCTATCTGTTGTATCTCTTTTCGATTTCATGTTTTATCTATCTTCCTTTATGCTCTACCTTAGATGTGATTGAGTTTACATTCTGCTATGTTACCCCCATTCGGGGAGTATAAACTGTTTAGTCTTATACTGTTAGATGCATTGAGACCTAGGACAACGTTCTACCGCCGACACTGTGGCATAGGCTGGGCGTTGTTACGTTCTCGTGCCCTAACTCTGGGGTACGGGTCGTGACATGGTGGGGATTCTACTCCGGCAGCTTGTTCTACGGCGGTAACTCTCTGTTCTCAGCGATCCACCTGTTTTCGGCGGTAATTTCGACTTCGACTCTTCTTTCCATGGCGGCAGACCTTCGTCTCTGTTGATCTAGGTCAGTAGAGCGAATACCTTGGGAATTTGTTCCTTGCTTCTGATGAGATGTGAGTAAATCTTTTGATATGTATTTTCTTGATTCTATTGGAGCAGATGGCTCAATTTCCAGATCTGACACGTGTAGATCTTCGGATCGAGCTCCTCCTGAGGTTGTTTGGATCTGAATGGTTCATAATCGAACTCGGAGGTTTCGTTGGATCAAGTTTTGATCGATCGAAGAAATTGGAGGATAGTCAGTGTATATGACCTAATATTTCAAGTTCTTAACTCTTGGTTGTTCTGTTGATCAATATCAGCTCCTCTAAGGTTTTCTTTCTTGTGCACATGTGTTTGTTGCGATGATGCAGCGGGATTCCGAGTGTCGTTGAGTCCACATATCATTTTCGATACTGGGATGCGTGTCTCGTGGATTTCTTTTCCTTCACGTATTGATGTTATCCTTCTGTTGCTTTTGAATCTCTACTTCTTGCTCGTTGATTTTGTTTGGAGTTGGCATGTCCCGTAGGCGTGTTCCAATGCGGGTGTGTCCAAGTGTTCGGGTCTGAACCTGTGTTGAGGTCGTGTGGGTGTATCGGTCAGCTTGTGTTCGACCCAGTCTTGTTCCAGTGTGTGGATCGAATCGGTATTTTGTCGAGCTCACTTCCAGTCGATGTGTGTAATTGAAGGTTGATTTGCGTTCGAGAACTTTTTCTTAATCGAAGATCTATGGCAATGCAGTCCATTGGTTGATAAATATTCGTCTTCCATTTTCTAGTTTCATTTGATTCCTAAATTTTATTGTATATTTTTATTCAAATTGTATATTCTATTTTGGTTGGGGAGAATTCATTCAATTTAAATCCATGTTACTTTTGTATAATTCTTCTGATAGCTTGATGGAGTTTTGTGGTAATTTGTTTTCCTTTTGATTTTGAGTTGGTTGGGTTGAACTCAGTTTGTGTTTTTTTTCCTTTCCTCGTGAATATTGATGCTGTGGTGTGAAGGCCAGGGCAGGCCATATTGTTTGGTCTGAGTTCTGCCAATATAGTCATTCAATTCTATGAATTACTGAACCTTAAGTCCTTCATGCGGCTAGCATTATCAATGGGGTGATGTCTTGTGCCTAGGCAAGATCTTCATGATTTGTAGGAGTGTGGTTGACTACACTTCGAATTGGTTTGGCGGGGCTTAATCGGTGTCAAGGAATATTAGGACTCAGTTTAGAGGCTGGACCGAAGACTGCTACATTCGATTAGAGATGTGTATTGCATTTGATTCATTGCTCAGGAGAACTTAGACTTAATCTTGAATTGTCAATAGATTTAATTTCTGGGTTGTAATATTTTTTCAGCTCAGGTTACAGGCTTAGACTATGGGCTAACTTTGATTTCTTTCTGTGTAATTCTTTTAGAATGGGAACATGGTCAGAATGTTGGACTTGGTTTCATGTTGGGTTTGGCAACTAAGTAGTTGGACTTGGGTTTAAGAGGTGATTTTGTGTTCGATTGGTGCCAATTATGGCAAGTCTTTGGGTTTTAGTTCCTTTTTGCTAGCTTCAATTTTGTGTATAAATAAGTTGAGCCAGGCTTGACTTGGTCGGGTTAACAAATAAATTCTTTATAATCTAAAACTCTAATTCCTATTTTGTTTTGGGCCATCTATTTACTCCAGTAAAGTCTAACCTGGCAGTAGGGTGTGTGGTGGATTATTGGCATATTAGTTATTCTAATGTTTGTATAATGTTTCCTTAATATTTATTGGTAACTTTAGTGCAATATTTTAGAGGTTATATAATACTTGCCCTTTTCTTTAGCAACTATTTTGAATTAATAATAGTTATATTTAATTACTACTTTACTAGTTTGCTAATTGGTATAAGTGATTGATTAAATAGATAGATAAGATATTAGCAAGCTGGGCAACGTTTAGCTAGTATCTATAACGAATTAGATTGGGTCATTAGCTAGTTAGCAGTTTTGTTAATGATTTAAGCTTAACCAAATTGTACCTATTATTCAGGAGGACATTCAGATCTTTTTTCTATCCTCGATCACCCGGAGCAAGGCAAATACATTCTATGGTTTATGTTCATTTACAGTCATATCCTGTATTTTCTTGTGACACATCATGACACGATATCTTATACTCTTGTACTTTTATGTTCTTGTACTTGTAGTCGGGAAGGAGAAATACACTAGTTATGTGACCAAATCCATGTTCTGATATTCATGTAGATAGCTTAGGCCTCGTACCGTGCACGCGGGTCCTAAGTCGTACCGATATTCATGTACTGTTATACTTATTCCTGTACTCACCCCAGCCGGTCATATATGCTAGTTGTATTTCAAATATTATGTACATGTCATGTCTTGTACTTTAGATTCATGGTTTACATTCTTGTACTTTATTTCCTATACTTACATTCCTGTATTTTTATGTTCTTTTCTGTACTTTATATTTCATGTTCTCCTGTACTCATTTACATATCATGATGTTCTTGTTCATTACCTACAACTGTACTTTGCTCCGCTCCTGACTGGATATGTTGTAGGTGTACTTGCAGGATATTGTTCTACCTTATGGGCCAAAGCCCGGGATCTTAGCTGAGCAGGATGGAGACATGACTTAGCTAGAGGCTTCAAGTTTAGACTATTTAGCTTTACTCCTAGATATGATTTTAGTGTTCATAGCGTATTTCATTCTTGTTGACTCTGGTACCTTTATGTTATATGGACTTGTGGATTATGGTGATCTTTCTGGGATCGTTTATAGATGCTGTGATTTGTACTTATTTATATTGACTTGTTAGTTTTCCTATCTTGGTACAGCTTACTATGTTGAGTCTTCCAACGTAGGCTGGACGTGTCCGACTCGTGTCTAATTATTCGGGAGCGGGTCGTGACATAGATCCAACTTACCCTCATTGACATGATAGTAAGCTTTGCATCCAAACACATGCAAAGTGCTATAATCTGTTGGTTTGTCGGTCATTACCTCATATGGAGTCTTAAAATCTATAGCCGGAGTTGGTGATCTATTAACCAAGTACCACGCCATGTGTATAGCCTTCGCCCACCATTCTTTGCCTAAACCGGCATTAGAGAGCATACATCTTGCTTTCTCAAGCAATGTTCGGTTCATCTTCTCTACTAACCCATTCTGCTACGACGTGTTTCTGACAGTCCAATGTCAAATCATACCTTCTTGAGCACAGAAATCTTTGAAAGGTCCATAGGTATATTCAGTACCATTATCAGACCTCAATGTCTTAACCTTTCTGTCCGTTCTGTTTTCTCCACCATCGCTTTCTACTGTTTGAACTTTTCGAACACTTGATCCTTGGTTTTGATAAAATACAACCAAACATAACGTGTATGATCATCAATAAAAGTAACATAGTACCTTGCTCCATTCTTGGAAGGAATCCTGCTAGGTCCATATTCATCTGTATGCACATAGTCGAAAATACCTCTTGTCTTCTGCTTGCTTGTACTGAAGGTCATCCTGTGTTGCTTACCATAAACGCAATGCTCACAGAAATCCATACTTGACTTCTTCAAGTTCTTTAGTAATCTTTGCTTGCTCAGTCAGGACATGCCTTTCTCACTCATATGCCCAAGCCGCATATGCCAAAGATGCGTGCTATCAGACAATTCAGATGTACTGACTGCTAAACTCCCAGTCACAGTACTTCCCAATAAGATATAAAGGTTATCTTGTCAGTGACCTTTCATCACCACCAACGAACCACGAACAATCCGCAAGACTCCACCCTCGACGACGAACTTGTTACCATTCGAGTCAAGCATACCAAGAGAAATAAGATTTTTCTTGAGGTCGAGAACATGTCTGACATTGGCCAAAGTCCGCACAATTTCATCATACATTTTCACCTTAATAGATCCAATTCCAATAGCTCGACATGCGTTGTTGTTGCCCATCAACACAGAACCACCATCTGTCGTCTTGTAGGAAGAAAATCACTCCCTCTTTGGACACATATAGTATGAGTATCCGGAATCGAGGATCCAACGGCCACTCATGTTGTCATGTGCCACCAAAAAATAGACTCTGTTACTGTCAGCTTCTGAAGCATAGTTTGCTTCATCACCTTCCCTCTCTGTCTTATTCTCCTTTTTCTTGTTCTTTTTCTTTGGATGAGGACACTTATTTGCATAATGTCCTTTCTTATTGCAGTTGAAGCACTTCACTTTCTCAATATGTGTCTTGGACTTGGATCTTGACCTTCTACTATAAGATGCTCTATCGTTTGTCCTCCCTCTTGCCGTCAAACATTTGGCTTGGTCTCTATCGTTTCTGCCATTAGAAGCCAACTTCTGTACCTCATTAGACAGTAAGGCACTCGCAGCCTTTTCTACGAAAATTGAGTCTTTCCCGTATAGTAATGTTTGAATAAGATTCTCATAAGAATAGGGCAAAGAAAATAATTGGATTTAGTTCCACTATGCCAAGCATCGAAGGTTCGACCAATTATACTAGGGTCAATCATGTGTTCCTATAACATTTGTTTTCCAATAAACCCTAATTAGAGCATCATTAGTAAGGCCCATCCCATTTTCTAGATTCTAGATTTAGAATGTATGAGCTCATTTTGTAGAATAGTAAGTCTCATTCATAGTCTCAATTTCTACAATTTCGGTCCCATCCCACCCGTAGGTGCTAAGGGTTGGGCCTCCCAATTTCTAGATTCTAGATTGTAGGAACTTGTTTCGTAGAATAGTAAGTCCCAATTTGGAGCCCAACTTTCTAGATTCTAGACTTTATATTATTTTTTTCATACATGCAATTTTTGACCACACAATCTTTGGGGCCGGAGCTCACTTTATTATTTCCTACTATTCTCATATAAATCCAACCCATTCTACATTTACCTTTTTTTTGAAATTTTGGATCCCAAATTGTATTTGAGAGTCCCAACTACTAATGATGCTCTTAGAGATTGGATAAAATAAATTTTATTTTTATTTTGTAACAACACCTCTAATAAAGTCATTAATGGCATATGAAATGTTAAAATGTATTTTATGTGATACGAGGATTATCAAGGATGATGTACCTAAGCCTATATCTATAGGAAGTGAACCATAGGTTAGAAGTGGTGAACTAGTTCTCTAAGGGTCTGCTTGGGAATTTATGGGGTAATGGTTATGAGGTATATTTAGAGTATCGATTATGAAGGGTCCTATTTTTTGTGGTTTTAAGTAGCGATTTTTAAAGCAGTTCAACCTATACTTGGTAATTCATTAACAAACGATTCTGAAAGTTTTTTACATGAATAAAATTACATATATGTCCATATATAAACAAACGGTCCCAAGCACGGGAACTGCCACCAAGTCTACGCTTTGATTAGGAGGTAGAAGTCCATATTTTGTCAAAATAATAGAAACATATGAAATACTAGAAAGACCTGGCTGAAAGTAGGAGAGAAAAAAAATTAAAAAATAAAAATTTACCAAGAAAAGTAGTCATAGTTTGGAAGAAATAGAAGAGAAACACAAATGAGAAAGAAAAAAAATAGTATAGTATTAGTAATTATAATTATTTATTTTTGGTGTGGATATAAATGAAATAAAATTATAGAACCCTCAAAATCCATCGATTTGGAGTATTTATAAATCCACTCATAATTACATTAAACCGGTTTTGAGGGATTTTGAGCCGACTAAAATTAGTGTCTCAAAAAAATTAACAAACATGAGTTTTCATAAAAGATTGCTTCAAAAGCACCCAAAAACCGACGTTACCAAGCAGACCAAGTAGTTTATAATAGAAATTTATAGCAATCTAGAATTTATTGAATTTTTATAGAATTTTTATAATTTACTTGATATTTTGACATAAGAGATTTGGGTGTACTGATTGGCATGTATGTGACCAACAGGTGAATTGTGGCCTAGAAAGAGTACCAAAATCTCCCCGGAATTGACTACTGCTATATAGCAGTTTCGTTTACTCTTTTTGTTCAAGGTTTTCTTCTTCCCTATTTTTTTGTTGCAGTTCCAATAGACCTAGGCCAACTTCCAAGGCGAAGTTCTCCTAGCTCAACCTTTTTTCGAGCCAACTTTTTTAAGTAAGCTTCTCACTATTGTCGTCTACCATATTTTATTTTTGGCATATTTTAGGGATGTAGTTAATATTTTCCAAAATTCTTAAATCAACAAGTATTTCGTTATAGAGTAGATCTTAGTATTTTTAATCATAAGCTTTTGTCTCAAAATAATTATGAACACTGTAAATTTTCCATGGACCTTCATTCAATCATCTATAGCACATGGAAACTTTATGATTTAATTCAATAAGTTGCTATTTTCTAAAATTGAAAATTTGGTTGTTTATTAATAGAAATCATGGTTTATTATGCTAAATTTGTAGATAGCATAACTTAAAATTTTGATTGAGTTTATGTGTGCAACTTTGACACAACCTACCTTTATCTGTCAAGAATATTTAAATGCTAAATTTACTGAAGAAAAGGATAAATTGTTGTGATTTTTCTAGCAGAACTGGACCAAATTAGAGTCAATATAATATTTAGATCGTAACACAAAACCCTAAACCAAATCTGGTCTTTTAAAGAAATCCTAAGATCTCGATAACCATACATTCTCTAGAAAAATTTCACATAATTAAATTTATTATTTATTAAAAATCTAGGATCCACCTTTCTAATTTAGCTCAATTTTGCCAAAACTTTGTAACAGGTATAACTTTCAATCCCAACCTTATTTTGATATTCTAAGAGTACCATCACGTCTGCATCGTCAAAATACATAAGTATATCATATCAAAACTAAAATTTTGGATAATAATTATTTTGACCTTTTTAGGCATCGGTTTATGTGTCTATGGTTATGGATCTCAAAACGTGTAACCAATAGGTTTCCATTGCTGTTTAAGGATACTTGTAACCTACCCTACTATTATGGATTAGGTTGGATCTATAAAAACCCAAAATTTTCTAATAGCTTGTAAGGCAAGTAACTAGGACCCTAAAACATGTTACTTGTAAATTAAGTAATATAACCTATTTATGGATAAAAAAGTTGTGCAATTTCGTGGTTGTGTTGTGCCACACCCCGATCCCAGAGGATCGTAAAGTTATCACTGGACTGATGTCTACAAGTCTAAGTTGTGTTTGTATAAGTCACAAACTTGCACATAAACAAAATAGACCGAATTGAGACTGAGCCAATGAAATTTTAATGCAGAAAACCAAATAACAACAATGAGATAAGAACAAAATTTTTTTATTCATAACTTGTAGCGGATACAAATGCTTTCAATAGTCTACTGAATATGCCAACTTGGCTTACAAATTTTGAAACTGAAAATAAGTTCCATACATTATATCTCTTTATACAAACGTATATAATACAAGAAAAATGTTCATTTACGGGGTGCTAAATACGATATAAATGGTCTTTCACGACGTCGTATGTGACGGTGACGTAAAAAATAATGCCGTAAATGACCATCTTTTTTATAATGCGCACCCGAACATTGCAAATGACCCTCTCCATCTTTTATACAACGTACATTCAAACGTTGTAAATGACCCTCTATCTTTTTACAAATGCGCATTCGGCCCCTAGAAATGACTCACTCCATATTTTTACAACTTACATATAATGCTGTAAATGACCATCTTTTTTATAACATGTTTGTGGCCTACACCTGCAGCACCAAGACATTGGTTACGACAGCAGCAGTCGTGCGTGCACAGATCAGACGAGGTGAGAACATAAACAAAATATATAATAACAACTAATTCAATATTCTTAAAATTGTTGTAGACGAATAGTCTATTAATTACATTTCATTCATCCTATTCCTAACATCGCCCCTAAACTTTCTGTACAAATCCACTTCACAACAAAGAAACACTGAGAAAAAATAAATAAAAAATAAATCCTATAGAACATAAACAAGTTCATAATCCATGTTTACAACATAACCAAAAAATAAGTTACTAAATAATAGTGCAAAAGCGGCAGAGAGGTGGCTTGTTAATACCGGAACTAGACTTGTCTGTGCCGGCTCCGGCCGCGCTCGATTCGGCGCCGTTGCCCGTCAGCAAGTAGGAGGGGACCGACAGGTCTTCTACGTCCGACAGAGCCATCTCCCACTTCCCGTCCTCTCCGAGCACCAACCCCCTGTTTTTTTCCACCTACCAGGACCCTGGCACCAAGCACTCGTCATTGAGGTAGTTGTATGACTTGTTCACGACGGCGAGGCTTCGTTCGAACTCCCCGTTCCAGCCGACGATGGAGTACAATATCCCTACAGGTTATGCCAGTTCCCGGGCTTCTTGGAGTCCTTCAGGTAGGGCGACTTCCTCGCGTCCACGACCCGCTTGGTCTCGGTGTATACGTAGCCCAATAGAGGTGTCGGATACAGAGGGATCAGGTCGATCTTGTTCTTGACGTACATGTTGGATTTTGGTCTTTTTCAAAGTAAATTTTAGTCCCACATCGGCTAGACCAAAGGACTTGTATCTCTATATATTAGCTTTGCTAGTTAAGAGATGCACATGTGGTGTGGAGGTGCACATGGGTGTGCCATGTGGGGTTATTTTTCTAATGGAAAAAAGGCTAGATCAACAATTAAAAGCATTCATGTTTTTTGCTCTTGGAAAATTTATTTCCATGGGAGCTAAGTCCCGTAGGGGCTTAGCGACTCGGGTTCGGACTCGGGCTCATTAGGCGTAATGTGGCGTTTTGTTGGCGCACTTTGCACTTAGCACGTCAGCATCGTCGCTAGGCGCATAGTGCGCTGCCCAGGTTGCGCCCATGGCGTGCAGTGCGCGCTCTGTCGTGCGGAGCGCAGGGTGCGCGCAGTTGGCACAACTTGCAGCAGAACGTGCGTTTGCACGTTCTGGGCGGTTGCTACATGTTCGGGGTAATTTTTACCATGACCCTAACTTTGTGGCAACCGAGCAGTTGTATAAGGCATCCTCTCTCTCACAAGGCAACAGAGATACAAGTAATAGAAGCCACCACAGAAAGTTTACGAAGTATTTTTTAACACAAGTAAACAGAGAATTCAGAAGTGTTCTTTAACACAGTTCTGATCGGAATTTGCTTGCGAATTCCAGCAGCCTTCGAGAGAGAGGAAAGACGCCGCACCAGCATTGTTTTTGCACGGGAGTTCGTGTCCATCCAAGGAGTCAGAAGAGCAGGAGTGTTCCAAGTTCTCCGACGAACTTGCTGGTTCCTGGAAGCTGTTCGTGTATGGCGAATAAAGCTTTGAGCGACGGTGATTATTCACCCCAGCAGGAGTTCTTCCATCTTTCGCCAGTCACCTTCTGCATTGCTGCCAGTAATTCTGATTGTATCTTCTTTTTAGAAGTACTACGATCGATTGCTGTGGATTACGAAATCTTTTTAGATTCTCGTAATACTAAAACGAGATCATTTTAGATCTTCGTTATACTTGCGCAACCTTCCTAGAAGTGTTGCGTTAGAACATTATTTTTACAATTGTTTCATCTTCTCTGTTTTCTATCGAAAAATTGTGCCCCGACACTAACAATCTCAAAGTTTTATTGCTACGATGGAAAACGTTAATGCTTCACTCCTCAATACTAACTTTTGTAAGTTAGAAAAGTTTGATGGAGAGCATTACCAAGTCTGGAAGAGGAAGGTTTATCTCACTCTTCAACTCAGAGACGTTGATCACGTGCTTCTTGAAGAGGAATCTACCGTTCCAGATACTGGGTCTGCTGTCGCAATCACTGCGGCTACTAAACTTTAGGCCAAGTGGAGAAGGGAAAATAGCATTTGCAGGCTGCTTATCCTGAATGCTATGGAGGATTCTCTAGCAGAATCTTACAGTAAAAAACCAATTGCCAGAGATATATGGGAGTCTCTGGAGAAACTGTACGAAGAAGACAAAAACAAGAGCAAGATATTTGTGGTTAAAAAATATCACAAATGGCTCTTTGAGGACGAGAAGTCCATGTTGTCGCAGGTAAAAGAATTTTTGAAACTGCGACAAAAGTTGGAAGACGAGGCGATGCCCCTCCCCGACAAGTTTGTTGTTGGAGGGATTGTCTCAATGCTCCCCGCTGGGTGGAGTAAGTTCTATGCAAATATGCATAGGAAGAAGCTTGAGATCAGCCTTGAAGATCTCTTGCAGAAAATCTATGTTGAGGACCAGATGCGGGCTCAACTGAAGGTGGACGCACTGTCCAAACAATTGGCTAACGCCAATCTGATTCATACCAAGGAACCAAGGGGAAAGCAGGCGGCTTCCTACAGCAAGAAGAAGGACCCTAACAATCTGAACGTGAATGGGACTTCCTTCAAGCGAAAGAAGGCAAAGTCTCAGATGCCTTGTTTCAAGTGTGGCAAGAAGGGCCACTTCAAAAGTAAATGCAAAGCAAAGACCAAGCAATCAGAGCAAGGAGAGCCTAGTAAGGTATCTATGATCACTGACGTTGTTGCTATGATTGCGCAGGTTAATGCGGTAAGGACTGACTCTGACTGGTGGGTAGACACTGGAGCCTCCTGCCATGTCTGCTCCAGTAAGGAGTGGTTCACCACCTACACACCTGTCACGACCCGATCCCAAGTTAATGGGTCGAACCGGACCATGCCCAGCCTGCACCGTGGTGAGACGGCGGCAGTAAGCTATTCCATTGCAGGCATTCACAACAACACAAGCACATTTGTCACAACCATTATAATCGGAAATTAAAACTTTGTTAAATAAAATATTTAGAAGTACAACTGGGAAAGGAAATGCTGAAATAAAATACAAGATCCAAATAAAGAAAGAGAATACAGAAAGAAAAAAGCTATCTAAACATCTGGTTCAGCAGTCCCTGGATCAGCGTCCTCCGGAGACGGCTCCGGTATCGTCGCAGGGTAGAGAACCGGGTCATAATAGCTATTATAATATAGCTCATCATCCTCAGTGTTACCTAAAAATGTTGTCTCCAGTCAGGAGGGAGCAAGAACGAAATATGCATCTCATAATTTAAATAGTAATTGGAAAGTGCAGGGTAAACAGTTTGAAATAATGATTTTCAGCAGTTTAAAACAGTTATGTGTGTTTTGAATATGCAAACGTCTATGACCGGCTTGGGTTGAGCAGTAGTATCCTGGCGATACGATATGGCTTATCCCCGTGTGTAAGAGGGGTAAGCTAATACAGTCATGTCATAGGGGCTTTGGTCATAAACGCCTACACTATTCCCCCAGTTCCACAATCAGTAACAGTATCAATCAGTAGTTGAACCCTAAGATAGAGTTCCGTGTCAGCAGTGTGGTTTAACATGCAGCTTAACTTTACTAAGTAAAATACAGGAATACATAATCCGAAACTTGCCTTGTATTGAATGACTGGAAAGACGAGTTGATACCGAGGAGGAACGTCAGGTATGTCTTCGAGTTCCTACAGTTGAGAACTCAACTTAGATCCGTTGTATAACCAGGCTAAGTGCTAGTTGCAATCTCTAGTAGCCAGTCCTAGTCAGGTTTTAAGTTGTGTTAAGCTACAGCTAACGATTACGTCGCAAGCTACGTGCGTTGACTAAACCGGTTAATTTGATTATGTAGAAATCATAACAAGAACCAATTTCTTTGGAAAACTTTGTGTTTTTTGTAATACCTATAAAAATATAGTTTTTTTCAGTGACAAATCATGAACTAGTTATCCTACTAATATTTTATCCATTTATTTAAATTCTTAATTAATTATAAACGAGAAATGATTACGTTCTAACTACGGTTATACATCCAATCCAAAACCACCCAAGATCAACGTCAACCACCCAGAAAAGAAAATAAAACCTACACCATGCAATACAGGGGCACAGCTAATCATCCTAGAGTTATGGGCTTATGCCCTGTACAATTCTTTTACATAAAATAAGAGGAAACGTTTTAGTCCCTAAATAAAAGTGCAGTAATTAATTATCTATAATAAATAACTTAAACATTAAATAAAATTAAATAAAAAGTTTGGCGTCTCAAACTCGGTCCATCGTCACGTCTAGATAATACCTCAACGCCCGGTCGGACCGGTGCGTTTGCATTTCGCTAGGGCCCACAGACCGGTACGGTCGTCGCCCGAAAAATTAGTTTTAAATTCATTTTCCGAAAACCAATTTGAAATCCAAATAAATAAAGTTTTGTAAAAATTTGGACAGCATTTCCTCTATTTCGGGACAACCCAAAACTGAAAAATGCGCCAACAAAATCCTGCAATTGTTCCAACCAAAGAATAACCCGAAAATACCACAGAAATAATTTCTCAACCACCAGAACCTTTCCGAAATACTCGGAAATCCTGCAATCAAACAAACATCATAAAATCTCCGCAAACCACATCACAAAATGCTAACGTAGCTAACCGAATTTCCTTGAAGTTAAGCCGGATTTCCCAAAGGGAAACCGGGGACCGTTATCATCATCGACTACCAATGAAAAGCAACGGGGCAGAGAATTTATACCTCGGGGTGCTCGGCTAGAGCTCTCAGATGATATAAAAGAATAAAAGAAATCCAGCAGCGACGTCAACGCCGAAAACACCGTGAATCCAGAAATAGGGCACGCTGGCCAGAATAAAGACGACGCGAAGAGCAGCGACGTCGGCGGACAGCGACGCTGTCAGCGTCGGGGTGACATTGCCAGAGGGGAAAGCTCGCGGGGAGCTGCAGACAGCGAGGAGAACTCCGCCAAGGGCAGCGCGGAGGCGGACAGATCTGGACAGCGCAGGGGCAAAGGGCGCGGGGTGCGCTGTGGTCGACCGGAAGGGCCGCGGGGACAGCGCGGGGGCGGTCCTGAACGGCGGGGACGCCGGCGCTCGGTGTGGTCGGCCGAGCTCGGGTTTGGCGGAGGAGCTAGGGCTTGGGGGTTCGTCGGAGAGCCGACGCTAGGGCGACGCACTGACGCGGGTGGCGTCAAGGGGAAAGCACGGACGGGCGCTCCGATGGGCTCACGCGCGGGGGTGGCGACGGGGGCGAGGTCGTGGGAGATGGGGCGCGGGCTGAGGGGGTTAGGTGGATGGAGGGTTTTGGTGAGAGTCTCTCCAGAGAGGAGTTTGAGTATTTGAGAAGAGTGTACGAAAGAGAGAGAATGAGATGAGAGTTAGTTTGCTGTCTTCTATGAAGAGGAGTAAAGGAGGGGAGAATAAAAAGGGAAGTGGGTTTGCGTGTGTGAAAGAGAGGAAAGTGGGGAGAGAGAATAGGAAATGGGAGAGGGAGTCATCCCACGAAATGCTGGTCCTACGGGACCAGCAAAAAAATTAATTTTATTATATATTTATATTTTTTTATTCTTTTTAATATTTAACCAAGTCAAAATCAGATTTTAAATAGAGGGAAAAGATTGGGTTAGGCTTAGGCCTGGTTCTGGGCTCGGACTCGGGTCTGGGTCCGAAATCAAAGATCCTTGTTATTATTATTTTTCCGAAATCTTTTGCTCTCACAAATATTTAATAATAATAATAATAATAATTTAAAATACGAATAACACTACTAAAACATTAATATTAATAATAATTATTTTTTTTGAAATGCTAATAATAATAATACTAAAACAATACAGAATAATGGGTTTCACAACACCTACTTCTGAGGTGGTTATGACGGCGAACCAGGTACAAGCTGAAGTGCTCGGGATCGGGACGGTGGTGTTGAAGCTGACTTCGGGAAAGTCTTTGACGCTTCAAGGCGTGAAGCACGTACCTGCTATCTCCAAGAACCTGATCTCAGGAGGCCTACTATGCAACACAGGCCTCAGGATGGACACCAATGCTGGCCAGATGGTGATGTCTATCAAGGGAACATATTTTGAGAAAGCTTTTTATACCGAAGGAATGTTCAAGATTCAGCTTGTGAATCAGTCCAATGTAATTAATGAGTTCTCAGGCAGAGTGAATGCCTGATGTGCTTTACAGGAAGCACGGTAGAACAGCACTACAAGGAGTGAAACTCCATGCTACAGTGGGGTGACTCCACAATGAGGTTCCTATATGTGGGGTGCTGCCCAGGAATAGGATAAAGCCTCGGCTTTGCAGGCCAACTTACAGCGGCGTAGCACCGCAAATAGACAGTTAGCCTAATGCTGTATGTTAAAATAAAGAGGGTCAAAGAGGAGGAGTTCCTCATGTTACAGTGGCACGACACCACGATGAGGTACCCGGTTAGGGATAAAGCCTCGGCCTTGCAAGCCATGTCGTTGCGGCATAACACCGCAAAGGAGCCTAAGGCTTCATGCTGGGTAGTTTGGCACTACAAAGAGGCGGTTGCCTCATGCTACAGTAGTATGACACTACGATCCCTGAGGTTGTGCAGCTTCATGAGCCTCTCGTAGAAGGTCGGGTTGCCGACCTAAGGGCCTCCAAATACGATGGCACACATGGGGAAGTGCTCGGCCTTCGACGCTGATCCGATGGTCTTCGATCGACAGGCTGTTCTCCACGATTTCGAAGGTGCTGAGTATGGCGAGGCTGGCACCCATGCTGTGGCCGACGCAAGCTATGCAAGGTTCTTGTGCATGTACAATAATAGCCGGGTCGGAGCCGGATGCAGCGATCCCGACCAGGATCCTGAATGGGCCTCCTACCGACGCTCTCCGTCGCCGCCATTGAAAGAAAAGAAGGGTCAAAAGGAGGAGAGAGAATGGAATAATTTTAAGTTGAGAGAAAGAGGGGAAAATTAAGGACATTTAAAATGGAGGGTGAGAAGTCTATGGAAGGATCTTGAGAGGGAAATGAAAAGTTGAATAAAAACGTAAAGAGAGAAATTAAAAGTTGAATGAGAGAAATAAAAACATAGGTGAAAAAGTTTTGAAATAAAAATAATTACAATGAGCAACTAATGCGTGTTGTAAATGAGACATCAATTACAACATACAACTGATATATGCCTTAAATGAGTCGTCAGCTACAATGCACAAAAATGCATGTCGTAAATGAGTCTTTCACCACCATCCGCAAAAATGCATGTCGTAAACGAGTCTTCAACCACAACGTAGTACATGTCATAAATAAATATTCAACCACAACGCGCAAAAATGCATGCCGTAAGTTTTTATTTGCAGTTCGCAAGCAAACACGCTGTAAAAAATAAAAAATTAGCTCTTTTACGACCCACAAATTTGTATGCCGTAAATATGTCATTTACAAAGTGCAACTGATGCACGCCGTAAGTTATAGATGACCACTTTCCTTATAGTGAACATAACAACACACCTTTAGATTTACATCATTCCCAAGGATGAAACGACTTCTACCGCCTCATCGAGTCCAACAGAAAATTTAGCACATGTGAAGGTGGGGGTAAGTACATTGGGGAATGCACTAGTAAGTGGTAAAACTATACTCAACTGAAAGCAGACACTTTTAATCGTATGAAAAATCTTTTAATAAAGGTGGTATTTCTTTCTTTACCTAATTCTATTTCATGTCAATACTTAATCAAACGTCATATTTCATTTTTATACTAGATTAAAAGCTATACTTTATCTCAATGCCATACTTCATTATTTTATTTGTTCAAGCATTATAAACAATTTTCATGAACAATATCCATTTCTCCTATCTTTACCAAACATAACATTATTTAGCGACATGATAACATCATTACACTTAAACCAAATTCATTCTTAAGAACATGAAACAAGTATAAAACATCACTTATGCAGTGATCTTATCCACTGTCGATTGTCCTTTCATGCAAACAATGATTAGAACTATATTTTTTTTTTCAAACAATGATTAGAACTATATATATATATATATATATATATATATATATATATATATATATATATATATATTTATATATATATATATATATATATATATATATATATAAAAATATATATATATATATATATATATATATATATATATATATGGAGCGGATCAAAAGTCCCCCTTAGAAAACCCCCTCACTATCAGCCGTCCATTTAATATTAATATTAATGTTAATGTTAATATTAATGTTAATGTTAATGTTAATATTAATGTTAATATTAATGTTAATATTAATATTAATATTTATTTATATATATATATATATATATATATATATATATATTTTAATTTTAATTTTTATATTAATGTTAATGTTAATATTAATGTTAATGTTAATGTTAATGTTAATATTAATTTTAATGTTAAGTTTAATGTTAATTTTAGTATTTAATGTTAATATTAACATTAATATTAACATTAATATTAACATTAACATTAATATTAACATTAAATGGACGGCTGAGAGTGAGGAGATTTTTAGGGGGTTTTCTAAGGGGGACTTTTGATCCGCTTCCATATATATATATATATATATATATATATATATATATATATATAGTTTCCTATGTTTTCATGTTCGTCTCTACATAGGCCTGCAAGATGATTATCATTAGTATGCAACCTAACTATATGATGGTCCATGGTTGACTCTCTATAATTAAAATTGGGACGTACAAGTCATCTCTCTAATAAACATAACACTCCCCTGATTGCGAGAATGTACAAACCTCAGAGTGTCCCGCCTCTCCTAGGCTGACACGATATCGGTGCTCGAAAATCGTTCGAGAGATTAAACCTTGTGCATAAGTCGTCCAAGACTCATGCATAATATACAACTTCTATCAAATAAAATAGTACAATACAACATTCTATGTTATGCATCACATTTCTTTCTTTCTTTTATTATGACGATCATGTCGGTTCTTCTTTTCTTTCACACACATACTATCTCAGCTCGACACTTTCATTTAAAAATTATACATCTCTATATATAACATACATTTTAATTCTACTGTTTGTATTATTTATATGCAACAAAAAATCTAATCTTTCAATCTATCAACGATCTTTTACTCAATTATAAAAAATTTCTCTTTTTAACTATATACGATAAGAGTCTATAAAATTATTATATCTTTCTTTAAAAAGTATAGCAACAGTTCTTTCAATTATATTTATAGTATATAACTTAATCAATACTATTATCTTATTAAGAGCATATAGATTTGATGTAATTATCATTCTAGTGATTACATACTCTATTCTAAGAAACAAAGCATATATCAATTCTTTATGGGTTCATTATTGTCACACCCAGGATTAGAATACTGAAGAGCGGGGATGAAACTAGGCTAGCAAGGTATATCCAAATACACCGATATCCCGAGCTACGGTCACCATTGTATATGACATGGGGGTAGAGATAAAATCCAACAATCAATACTAGGTCAAGCAATCATAGGTGTCTCAATCACAAACAAACAAGTAAAATATAAGATATATGATCATCAAATATAAAATAATGAAGTATCCCAAACTATGAATATATAGACGATGAAAAATATATATACACACACACACACACACACACACACACACACACACACACACCATGCCATAGTTGCATTTTGTATATATATATATATATTTATAAATATATAAATATATATATATATATATATATATATATATATATATATATATCATGTTCTATTTAAATATTTGTTAATATTAATCATAATAATCTTATAGTAATAATAATAATAATTATTATTAATTAAACCCATTCTGTTTATAAATATAATTTATTTATATAAGTTGCAAATTGCCAATCAACCTTGATAAATAGCTATGCACGTGTCTTCATGCATGTCATTATATATGGATAGAAGGCATAATGATGATGTTGGTGATAATATTATGAAAAGAAAAAAGAAAAAAGAGGAAGTTATTTATATTGGGGGGGGGGGGGGACGAGCTCTTATTCCAAGCCTCCTCTCTCCTTGGGAGACCCAACAACCTCCCGCTCTCTCTCTCTCCCTTTCTCTCTCTCTCTCTCTCCCTTAGAGTCTTCCCCTCCCTCTCTCTCAGTCTATCTGTTCCTTACTGTTGGGGCACAACAAAAATAAATCCAAGAAATTAGATAATATCTCAGAGAAAATTCACAACAAAAAAGACAATGATTTACCTGGTTCATCCAAGATGTCTACTTTCATAGACGAGGGTTATTTTAGTTCCACTATGAAGAAGAAAATGAATTAAAATAGCTCTTAACACTTCTTTCCTTGCACTCAAGAACTCTCTCTCACAAAGATAAAAAAATCTCTCAAACTTTTGTGTTGAACTTATTCAACAACTTTAGCTCTCTTGTGTTGAACTTGTTAAACAACTTTTATTGAGCAAAATAAGATGTACTTGTGTTGAACTTATTCAACAACTTACATTGAGCACACTTGAGTGATATTTTGTGGAGAACCTTTAGACCCCTTTATATACCATAGAAATCCCATCCTATGTAGGCTTAAAATCCAATCTTATGCAGGATTATATATTGGAAATCCAATTCTATGTAGACTTACATATATTAGAAATCCAATCCTCTGTAGGATAATAATATATATGGTCAAATCCAATCTTATATAGGATTACCATATATATGGTCAAAAAAGGTTATTGGCCTATTTTTGGACACTTTCCTTCACTTACCCCTTCCTCTAGCTCACTCCAACCACTACTCCTCCCGCTACCGTCGGCCTCCCTCCTAGCCGTCGTTTGACCCGCACCACCATCATCCACCACCATCACATCTTATACCCTCTCTATCTTCTTCATTTTTTTCAAATCCAAACCAACTCAAATAAAAAGGAAGTTAAAAGGAGAAGAATGAAGAAATTGAAGGAGGAAGATGAAGAAGATGGAGTAAAGGAAGAAGGAATCGGAGAAGAAGTTCCAAAACTAAATTCCCAAGACAAGCCCTCTTCCTATTATTCAATATTTTATATATTCAAAATTTGATTATATAAAAAAATATAATTTTTTATTATGTGTGTGTGTGTGTGTGTGTGTGTGTGTGTATGTGTGTGTGTGTGTGTGTGTGTGTGTGTGCCAATGACCCTCTTTCTATAAGAATTTATATTCTGATTTTTCCTAAATTAAAGATTGGTATGAATTTTGAATTTAGGATAATATCTCTACGCATATATCTTGGAAACAATATATAAGCATAGGTGTAGGACACAAATGGACACTCCAACTCGGGAATTACAATATGATTTTTAAATATGTTAGAGATTTCACGATATATGTTACTACTAATACATATAGGTATATATTTTGTTTACATATATAACCAAATATAAAGATACATGTATATAATATAGTGTGTATGTTACACCAGTATGTTCTCTAAACTTAGATTTTAATAACAACCAAAATAGAGTAGAGAATCATGCCTATAAGAAGATTGTGTCATGAAATATAACTCTTTATACCTTATATAGTTATACTATATTTGACCTAGCTCACATTTTAGATGTTATTAGTAAAACTCATGGGTTAATTAGCATTTAGATCGTAGATTTTATACTAGCTTAGAGTTTAGGCCGTGACATGTACAATTGAAAAGGTTGGACCTTGAGTTTTTGTTTTTTTGTTTTCTTTTTCCTATTATACCCTCCATAGCATATATATGGAAGTTGTCACTTCCACAATCCTAGATAGGGATATTTTTGTCAATTTATATTATTTATATTGCATGAGTAGTTATTTAAATTAATTATTGTGAAGGTTTCATTTATTGTTGGTTTAGCCTATTAATTGAACCTTGACTTGTGGACCCAATTAGATTAGACATGACCACTTGAGCCTACAACCTAGGATGAACACAACTAGCCTCATTTAAGTCATGTTAATCCTAGTTTTAGAATAGAAATTAATCCAACACTTAGAGCACTAATAATCCTTCATTTAAGAGAGTGTTCATGACAACTTGAGGGGTAAAATGGGCATTTTAGAAGGGGTTTTAGGGCTACATTCAAGGCTGGTTACAAGAGGGTTTATTTCTTCTTATTCATTTCATTTAGAGCCTTCATAAACCCTAGAAATAGCCTCTTCAAGCCCCCTTCCATTTCTTTCATTCCTACCATTAAAACTCCTCCAAATTCTTCCAAAACCTACCCAAATCTTCACCCTACAAGGCTAGAAACTTGGAGACCAAGGAGCTCGTGGGAAGGAGTCCAAAGGAGAAAGAGATTGTGTCAAACTTGACACAAAAGCATCCCTAGAAAGTTTCAATGGGAATCTATCTTCTAATAGGTAAACCTTTGTCTTTTTAGCATATGAGCTTCATTTTCATGCATGACACTTGTAGGAACACTCACAAGGACTAGGGGTACCCATGAGGAGATGAACAAGGCTCTAATCCTTATTTTGGTAAATTTTAATTAGGGTTTTTGTGCCATCCTTGGAGAAATTCGAGGAGAGCCCACCAAGTGTTTGTCAAAATGACAAATAGGCTATTTTGGTTTTTGTTCTCAGTTTTATTCCCATGGTTGACTAGGTTGCTCATTAGATACGCATTTAAATTTATTTCCTAGTATATCTCACTAAGTATATACATATATAAGTGTTATATATATGTTTTATATATATATATATATATATATATATATATATATATATATATATATATATATATATATATATATATATATATATATATATATATATCCTAGTATATCTCACTAAGTATATATATATATATATATATATATATATATATATATATATATATATATATATATATATATATATATATATATATATGCAAGGTGTTAGGGGTTTGTGTTCACTTCTTGGGTCTCTGCCACTATTTTGATTCAGTGAGCAGTAGGCTCTATGGCCATAGGCCAAGAGGTTGATTTCTTGTTTAGATTTTAGTTAGGATATTCATAGGAGTGTCATAGCAGTCCCTGTTTTTAGGGTCATTCAAGAGTATCAGTGTAAAGTAGGGGTCAGGCAAGGGCCAAGGCCATAGTGAGTTCCTATTTTGTGTATCAGTCAGTGAGTACTGGTCGAGCCTTCAGTTGGATACATGGGTTTGGCCACTTAGCCATTGGTCACAGTTGCAAGGGGATAACCCCTTAACTGAAGGACCTGGGCATATGGTTCACTATCATTGACAGTGAACTATATAAATGTGTATAAATATTCAATATTCAATATTCAATATTTTGATTTAATATTTATTCTTGGAAATATAATAATTACTTCCTTTACATTCTCCTTGTGCATTTTAGGGTAGTTGAACTATATAAATGTGTATAAATAGATTTATGGTACATACTTAATAATTGAATATATGTTTTATTATTATAGGAAAGGCTAGTAAAATATGTTTATCTCATATATGTATTATGAGTATAGGCCCATGTGTATCAAATATTTTACACTACCTTATAGTAATACTTGGTTATTATTCAGATTTTTGAGCTATTCTTGAGGTCATATGTGTGCATATCTATATATATATATATATAGATAGGAAATATAGGAAAGCAATAGAACCAATAAAACAAATAGGAAGCTAATATCAACCCAGCCAAATAACGAGCCCGTAGGGCCCAACCCGAGCCCACAGATAAATCAGTCACCCATCAAATACCAGCCCAACCCAGGCCAGAGAGAAGCCCGTCCCAGCAAAGCCAATGGCCAACCGACCCCAAGCCCTTTAAAACCAAACCGAAGCAATCCCGAGCGGACCTGTGTCTGCTGCGTATTCATATGCGAGCGAAACAAGAGGGAGAGAATCCTCTCGAAACCCTAACCATCGCGTCGACAACCCACGTGCGCCACCCTCGAGGCTGGACGACCCGCCCTAGCCGCTCGTCGCCGTCGCTACGACCGCCGGACGGCAAGGCCGTCGGCCACAGGGGCGCGAACAAGATAGCACCCTATGCGACAGGTACGATTTCACAGTTTTATTTCTTCGCGTACAAGCGATGATTTTCGATTTCGTAAAATCGTATGGATAGCCCACATAACCCTCTGTCCACCCCTTCAACTAGAATAGTTTGGTTTGCCTTAGATAAATTATAGAAATTCCCGAAACTTCGGGAAAAACCAGCGAGGAACAGAGTATCAAAACTGTTCTGGACCCCCGACTTGGAGGCCGTTTTTACATCAAACCGTGCGCCATCTCGAGAAGTTACCAACATGGAACTTAATAACAACATATACATGAGTAAAACCTTTCTTTTACTTTGTTTTTATTTGCTGTGATGTAAAAGTTATCGACCCGACAACATGAGAGAAAATCTGATTTCAAAACTTGAAAAATTGATCCACACGACGTGCGTCACGCCAATCCGGACGACGTGGTCGCGTACCGAAAGGATCGAAAGCTGCATAACAACTTTGTGGTCGTGTGGGCTTTGACGGAATTCAAATTGGTTGCGTGTGCGCGACGAATTTGATGCGTATCCGTCGAAGTCCACCGTATCGTGTACGTTGCAAATTTCTCAATTACTTTGTGCACATTTGTCAGATCGAGACGAAACTTGCGCCAGCAGAACCGTATCATTTTTCTGGTCCTGTATGCCAAGTTTGGTCTAATTCTGAGTCCGTTGATAAAATCATCGTTTTGCGGGCCCCACGGTCCCACTCAACGGACGATTTTGTGCACGGCCTGCCGGAATCAAACTTTGGACATACGGTTGGGTTCGTATCGGAAAACTGGATCCGTAGACATGTAGTTTGACGACTTTAGAGACCATTGACTTTGGCACGCTTTTCGGTGCAAAACGGGTCCAACGGCGGACATCGTTTTTGCCCGAAATTACCGTTTTGCCCCTGTGTCCAGAATTGGACTTAAGGACAGGCAATCCTAGCTAATTTGACTATTCTGAGATCATTGGTATTGTCTATTTCAGCATCCGGGGACTGTTGTACGGGTTTTGACTAATGTGGCATATTGAGTGATTTGGATCATCGGTTTCACCAGCACAGGACCACAGGCGAGTACAGTTTATTGTCTGCATTTCGATATTGATCTTTACTATATTTCATTGATTAGTCATTGGTTATGTGATTTTTATACTCTATTATAAATTATTGAGTCGGGAATGAGAAGTACCAAGGATGTGTGATCCGACCGTAGACATTGTAGATCTCGTAGACATTGTTTATTTTTCATGCAGTAGACCTCGTAGACATTGTTTATTTTCATGCAGTAGACCTCGTAGATATTGTTTATTTTTCATGCAGTAGACCTCGTAGACATTGTTTATTTTCTGCAAGTAGACCTCGTAAAGTAGACCTCGTAAAGTAGACCTCGTAGACCGTGCGGTGTAGCACCCCAGACCGATCACATGTCAACGGTACTTCTAATGGTGGAAAGTATATTGGTCTATTTATTACTATTAATTTTCTTACGACTTTACTGTTATTTTCAAAACTCATGATTGATGCCTAACCTTTGTTTTATAGTCATTTTCTTTATTGAAATTGCATTCAGTGGATTGTGCTCGTTCCATTCCTGACTGGAAACCAACATTTTCAGGTTAGCCGTGGATTCACTTAGCTTGGGAGTGACGGGTGTACTTGCAGACAAAAGCCTAGAGACTAGTGAGATAGATGAGTTATAGTCATTCCAGTATTTGTACAAGTTTATATTTTTCTGCAAATGTAAATCTTGTGAACATTGTAAGTTAAATTAATTTTGTGAATGAGCATCTTTGTGATTATGATCTTCATGGCCGTGACAGCGTACTACCACCGACACTGCGGCGTAGGCTGACTTGGACACGTCTCGTATCCGTTTAAAAAAAAAAACGGGTGCGGGTCGTGACAATAACCCCTTAACTGAAGGACCTGGGCATATGGTTCACTATCATTGACAGTGAACTGCCCTCTTTGAGGCAGTATTGTGTAGTACCTATTTGGCCACTACTCAGGGCAGTGAGGCCACTTGGCCAATCCCTGTGTGTTCGAGAGAGAGGGGAGGCCACTCTCTTGACAGTGAGTGTGTCCCTATGTGTGAGAGTCTAGAGTATTTTAGAGTGTGTGTCTAAGTGTTCAAATGACTGTGAACTAGTGTCAGAGAGTCTTAGTGTCAGTTAGAGGTATATGGGAATGAGTGAATGAAGTTAAGTATCGGTCAAATTCAGTGAAGGATGTCACTGTTTGGACAGTGAGGGAGAGAGAGGTTCAGTGTCTCTATGTTAGATGTCAGTCAGTGTTGGATCCCACTGTTAGAGACACTGACAACATGGGTAGTCCCTACAGCAGGGAGTATGGCCATTGCAAACTACTTGGATAGTGCCTTAGGCAGCAGAGCCAAGGACCTGGGTTTAGGGCTACCATTGTATTAGTAAGTGGTTTGTGTGTGTGTGTGTGTCTAAGAGATATGTGTATCAATGTAGTGTCAAGTATCATTTAGTATCCGTGAAATAGTGTAACAGTGGTTAGTATCAATTAGGTATATAGAAGTGAAGTATCAGTGATTTGTGGCGTGTGAGTACACTGTTGGGAGTTGGCCATAGGCTATTGGGGCATGTGCAGGCCAGTAGTGACCTGTGCACTGAAGCACATGTTGGCAAGGGTCCAATTGGACCAGGTTTGGCATAGGCCATGTTGGCCAGGCCTTTTAGCAGCAGGCCACTGCCTGCATTTGGACAGCAGTGTACTGTAGCATGGCTTAGCAGCATTTCACTTAGCATTTGCATTGTAATGTAGTGCAACATGTGTAGTGCCCCGTCCCGCTCATTCAATCGGAGGAATCGAAACGCCGACGGCGTTCGAACTTAGTCTTGCAACGGCTGCTCGAAGACTCACTCGATCGAGGCGACTCCTCGCTCAGGTGGGATAGTTTCGGTGAAGTTGCATCATCTTAGCCTTCACATAATAAATCATATGTTTTCAACTTGCACAAGTTAGCCTTGATAATAAAATAGACGCATCCACATAGCTAAGGAAATAATCCTGACGGGTCGAAATGTGTTAGATCATGGAAAAAGGTCCCATAGTCTGCTTAAAAGTTTTCTCAGCATGCTTTCAGAAATGGCACTCGGTCCATCGTTCCGTGACTTGGGAGAAGAAAGTTGGCCTAAGTTGCTAAGTTTCCACAATGCTGGAATTAGCCTAAGTCATAGGCGTCGTCCGTATGAATGCTTGATAAAGCATGCACGGTCCCGTCGTCCAAGGCTTGGCATAGCCTTTGCCTGTCCCGTGGTTTAAGTCATATTGCACGGCTCATGGCTTAAGTCTAGGCACCCAAAGAGCTTGGTTGTTCAAGTCGAACGCGTGCACGATACGTTTCCAGGATGCGAAGCTTGGTGTAGCCTTTGCTAGTCAAGTCGTTGCCCGAATAAGTTAGACAAGAGTTTTGATAGGCTATCGAAGTTATAGCAAGCACTATCCCCTGTTGTCTGCGGTTGTCAAGTCACATAGTCCCACGAGAACAAGGCTCATCATATAAAGTATGTGACTTGAGCGATAGTGTCGCCTAGAGAACAAGGTCTGCCCCAGGCACGAGCCACGGTTGGTTTAGTAAAAAGTATGCCATGGACAAAAGAAACACACGAGATCGGTCCCGCTACTTGGAAGTCTCGATAAGGAAGTCACGAGATCGGTCCCGCTACTTGGGAGTCTCAATAAGAAAGTACACGAGATCGGTTCCGCTACTTGGGAGTCTCGATAGGAAAGCACATAAGATCGGTCCCGCTACTTAGGAGTCACGATAGGAAAGAACACGAGATCAGTCCCACTACTTGGGAGTCTCGATAAGGAAGCACACGAGATCGGTTCCGCTACTTGGGAGTCTCGATATGGAAGTCCACGCGACTGGTTGTCGCCGAGATCGGTCCCGCTACTTGGGCGTCTCGATAGAAAGTTGAAAAGGATGGTCATAATTAAGGAAGGACTTGATAGATCGAGTTGAGTCTTGCATGGTCATTAGACAACTTATGCGCAAGGTGAATTCCTTGAACGATCCCGGGGCGCCGGGTTCGTGTCGGCCTAGGAGGAATTGCAGATATTGTACGACCTTCATCCACGGTACGACTCGATTGAAGTGAACCGTTACAATATAGGCTGCAGGTCATTCTGTGGGAGCTCATACCTCGCACACGGATGGTCACCGTATGCAAAGATCCAGGATAGCTTGATATTGCTAGTGACTACTCATATAGATGTGTCGGCATAAGAGCGACTATCCGCGTGTATGCCTTTGGATTACGTCGAGTACTAGCAAGTTACGAGTTGGGTTAACAAGGTATACTTATAGCAAGTGCTAACCTTGAATCGGCACGGGTTAGGTGTGTACGGTTGCAACACCATTCTGGAGCCTAAGATTTGGCTATAGCAAAGACACGTGCTTCGGCATGAATGTGGCATCGTCTCGAGTTAAGTCAGGAAGGGCCGTAAGGCAAGTTGGTTAAGTCTAGTTGATCCTTGGGAGGCACGGTCTCGATCTTAAGGCACGATCAAGTCTAGTAGAACGACCAGCATGAGTCATCCCCTTGACGTCATTGGCACGAGAATGGTCTAGAGGCACATAAAATAAGTGAAAGTCTTGGCACGACCGAGTTTGCATAAGTTTCTACTCGGCGAGGCACTGCCTCGAATATATTGAAGCCATGAATAGAGTATAGCACGACCCTGTCGATTCGTTGCCAAGTGTAGGCCAAGGTGTCTTTGTCCTAAAACTGATCCTAAGGCAAGACTAGAAAGACAATCAAAAGGGATTAAGCTGCACAAAGTAAATGAACGTGTCGGTTTTGTATGGGTGGGCGAGGAGCTCACTCCACCAGTACAGTTGAGTACTGAAACCCACACAGTTTTCATGTGCAGGCACAGGTAGAAATCTGATGGTGCGGAGCTCGCTTGGATGCGTCGAGACACAGAATTCCTTGGCGTTTCGAGGCGTACGGCCGTATGGACTCAGAACCTATACGGGACATAATGTATGGACATTTTTATTTCACAGAATCTGCCACTCGTCCTTGAAGATTGTACTGAGAAATGAGAGAGAGCAGAGTGACTTGTAATATAAGAGAAAAGTGAGCCTGAGAGACTTGTAATCTAGCCTTGCGCCCACCTTGTAATCCTTGTTCAATATCAATAAAAGAGTATTTTGCATGACTTGTGTTTTGCTTTCAAATTTCTGCTGCTGATTATTCAACGTTTCTACTTGGGACTTCTGTGCGACGACCCCCGTCGCTTAGCCTGTAATCGGCCATTATGGACTTGCCTTGCGTGAGTGCAATCTAGGCTCACACGACATCGTGCCTTAGCGAGGAAGATCGCTTTTTATGGGAGCGGGACGTGGCATAATGGAATCAGAGCACGACTTTACGTCCTTAGACTTCATATCGATTCTCTCAGTTTGAAAGCTCGTTCATGGAAAAAGAAGTGTGCTTTCTCTCTCAAATGTTACATGGGATGTCCATACAATAAGTCTATGTAATTTGCAAAATGTAGGAGAACAGTTTTTGACAAAACAAAAGATGGTTCGCATAAGCACGGTTGGTCAAGTCTGACTGTGCATATACTCCAAAATTGGGTTGACCTTAGGAAAAGTCGAGTGCGGAAATTGAATAGAGTCGGACGAGAATGAGTTAAACTTGATTGAGTAAATGGGATGATTATCGATAGGGGTGCTATCGAACGACGATGTTATCGTCGATGCGATATAGATAAGCATGCTTAAAATTCGAGGAATGGTTCGAACGAAAAATTTGAAGAAGTCGATTTTGATTCGAATGATAGTTTTGAGAATTTGTCGAATGACTTCATCCCTGAGTGGTGTATACGATAGCTTCAAGGATGTCGATCGATTGAGGATGCGCGGTGTCGACGAGTCTATCAGCAAGCATCGCATGTATGCAAAGCCGTAGATTGAGTATCGTTGAATAAGTTGTAGTCTTAAAGATTTGGATGAGTCGATTCAAACAAATTAGAGATGATGAGCACGGGATAGTGATTGCGCGAGTATGAAATACAAAATGATTGAGTAGGTAAAATTGAATCGAGAAAAAAGTTAGGGTGTATGAATGGATGTCTTGATCGAGAAAATTGATACGGATCGTATACGAAAAGTTAGTACGACGGGAAGATAGCGTGCATAAAAGATTTGTTTTTGAAGTTACAAAAATGACACTAAGGATTGGAATGAATGTTGCTCAATGATTTGAGTTAGCAAGAAATGATGCGAATTAAGGAAATACGTTGGTCGATGACTTAAGATAGACGGATGAACAATACATAAATTTGGTTTGAGAAAATTGATGATGTAAATGATTCGAGGGATAATGATCGAACTTGATCTTGAATGTTGAGGAGATTATCCAGTCGGACGATAGCATCAGTCGCACGACTCAGAATTCGTTGCAAATAAAGATTGTCAGGTTACGTTTATCGTCGATGGTATTGAGGCGTATCAAAGATCGATATACGATAACTCGCGGGTACTCGGATCTGAGGAATAACGATTGTGCAAGTATTATCATTCTGATGGATGCTATATTTAGGAGGATAAAAATGATAGTATCTTGATGGTTACGTTGATAACCACAACATCGACGATCTTGTCTTGCGCGAGCAAAACTCCAGACTCGTACATACGTCACGTTGAATTTGGGGCAATCGTTCCGCGTGAGCGCTGTTATGGTGATTCATGTCGTGGGAACGATCGAACTCGAAAAATTAGGACGTGGCAATTTGGATTGTCTCGACTTGCCGGTTTGATGCGAAGGCGAATTCGAGGATTTATAGGACTTGTGATTAATGATTGAATAAAACTTGAGGATTGCGTAGGTCCAATCTGCGCATCGAGAATGAATTAATCAAGACTCAAAATAAGAGTTACGCCCCGATGAGGATGATTATTTCGCGGGATCGTTGTATGGTAATTTCATGCCAACCATGGATAATCGGACTCGTGTGGTGTTGGCGCGTTACATATTGTTAAGTCAGGCGACCTTGTGATCGATTACGTGAATTAGGATAAATGATTTAGGGGGTATGAAAAGAGAATTATGGTTTAACGACAAGTCGTGTCGTAGCGTGCTTGACTTGGAAGGGATTGATAGATGGATTATATCGAACGTGTTCGAAGAGATAGGCTATGCGAACTGGCTTGTTGGATGAGCAATATTGATATATCGAAGATTTGGTTGAGTGAACTTACGATAGGATGGCTTTGCTAAATGACTCAGACCCCGTGCGACGAATATCGGGATGTGTGTAGGAAATCTATGCTCGAAGTTTAGAAATCGGAGTGATACAAGATTTGGGTAGAAAATCTCGTACTATCAACTTGGTTTGACCCTAGGATTGGGGTCAGTGTTGGCATTATTATTGGGGAACTATGATTCTAATCCAGACATTGACTTTAGCCTTGAGAAATGGCCTAGCGGTTAGGCGAGACGTCCCTATTTCAAGAGTTAGCATTCGAAAGATTGATCTTGAGGATTGGTAAGGATGGATAGAGTGAATCAAAAATCTGGGAATATCCCTCATGAGATTCGGCTGACATGCATATATTTTAGGGACGCCTGAATATGTACATGATACGACTCGAGTGAGAATGACGAATTCTCTATCATGCAGCTTGGCTGAAATGCATATATTTTGGGGACGCCTGGAATGCGTGCACGATCCAACCAAGTGATACGTTGAATTCAAGTAAGACTTGAGGAATATAAAAGTGTCGAGAATTTTGAAATCGTGTTAAAGGAAAGATTGATAGTAGTGCGAGCGTGGCTCGGATTGCAGAAATGCATAGGCGGAGTATGTACGAGAGTTCTTGGATCAGTGGTTTATAGATAAGTACTCAATTAGTTTCGAGGACAAAACTTTTTTGAGTGGTGTATGATGTAGTGCCCCGTCCCGCTCAATTAATCGGAGGAATCGAAATGCCGACGGCGTTCGAACTTAGCCTTGCAATGGCTGCTCGAAGACTCGCTCGGTCGAGGCGACTCCTCGCTCAGTACTAGCAAGTTACGACTTGGGTTAACAAGGTATACATATAGCAAGCGCTAACCTTGAATCAGTGCGGGTTAGGTGTGCACGGTTGCAACACCATTCTGGAGCCTAAGATTTGGCTATAGTAAGGACACGTGCTTCGACATGAATGTGGCATCGTCTCGAGTTAAGTCAGAAAGGGCCGTAAAGCAAGTTGGTTAAGTCTAGTTGATCCTTGGGAGGCACGACCTCGATCTTAAGGCACGATCAAGTCTAGTGGAACGACCAGCACGAGTCGTCCCTTTGACGTTATTGGCACGAGATTGGTCTAAAGGCACATAAAATAAGTGAAAGTCTTTGCACGACCGAGTTTGCATAGTTTCTACTCGGTGAGGTACTGTCTCGAATATATTGAAGCCATGAATAGAGTGTAGCACGACCCTGTCGAGTCGTTGCCAAGTGTAGGCCAAGGTGTCTTTATCCTAAAACTGATCCTAAGGCAAGACTAGAAAGACAATCAAAAGGGATTAAGCTGCACAAAGTAAATGAACGTGTCGATTTTGTATGGGTGGGCGAGGAGCTCACTCCACCAGTACAGTTGAGTATTGACACCCACACAGTTTTTATATACAGGCATAGGTAGAAGCCCGATGGCGTGGACCTCGCTTGGATGCGTCGAGGCACGGAATTCCTTGGCATTTTGAGGCGTGCAGCCGCATGGACTCAGAACCTATACGGGACATAATGTATGGATATTACCATTTCGCAGAATCTGCCACTTGTCCTTGAAGCTTGTACTGAAAAATGAAAGAGAGCAGAATGACTTGTAATATGAGAGAAAAGTGAGCCTGAAAGACTTGTAATCTGGCCTTGCGTCCACCTTATAATCCTTGTTCAATATCAATAAAAGGGTATTTTGTATGACTTGTGTTTTGCTTTCAAATTTCTGCTGCTGATTATTCAACGTTTCTGCTTGGGACTTCTGTGCGACGACCCCCGTTGCTTAGCCTGTAATCGGCCATTATGGACCTATCTTACGTAAGCACAATCTAGGCTCATGCGGCATCACGCCTTAGCGAGGACGATCGCTCCTACGGGAGCGGGGCATGACAGCATGCACATTTGCAGTAGCAACAACATGCCCTTAGGAATTGCTTGCATATTGCAGCCTTGCATAGCTGCATTTGCAAGTAGCAGCAACATGGGATCATTCCTGCAGGCTTGGCAATTGCAGCAGCAGCTGCTTAAGGCAACTCATTGCCCTGCCTTGCAATAACAGTATAGCTGGCACTTGGTAGCTGCATTAGCAGCAGGGGATCCTGTCCCTTTGGCAAAATGCTTAAGCTATAAATCAAGATAACAATCCAGCAATACAATACAAGTCACAGGTCACAGCTAATCTCATCCACACAAAATAAGACACGAGATATCAAGTCCAACAAAATAATAACAATGATAAAGATCTATCCAACATGAAATAGAAATAATAACTGTGTGGGTAAGACATCCCGAAACCACAGTAATATGAAACGAATAATCAACTATATGTCCACTGATGAAAAGAAAGAAAATAATGTATTAAGTCTAAAATAAAGAGACATGTCTCAAGAGAAGTCCTCGACCACTATCTCGTTCTCCTGCGAAGGTACGTCACCAGTCTCGACGCCAAAGTCATAAACCTCTGGGTACTCCTTGTCTCTAACTAAGCCTGGAGAGATCACCAGGTCCTCAGGGGACTAGTGTCAAGACCCGCACCCTGAGTAGGGGCACGAGCACGTGGGTACATCCAGCCTATGTCGCAGAATCGGCGGTAGAACGTTGTATAGGTCTATTAGAAAGTATAGCATCTAGACACAATATAAATGTCCCTGTCATCTTCGCATGGAGGTATATAATCTCAACTCAATCACAAGACATCTAGAAAAGATAGGCTCGTATCATATAGATATGATGGAATTAGAAGTGCGAAAATAGAAGCAAAATCATAATAAAGTAGAGAGTCGAAAACATAACACAAGTCTCAAAACACAAATATAATATAAGTCTCATAAACTAGCTGGCTCGCAGTCCAGTCAAACCTATCTAACAGTCTAAGTAGGAGTAAATCCTCTACTAGCACCAAGGGTGATATCTCATCAAAATCTCAATCCTGGCCATACCCATAAAAGGTAGAGCAATCAGCCAACATGTCCTCTGTAAACATCAACGGTTATCCTGTCAGGAAAATAAGCAAGTACACCTCCAACAACAGTTCTATATTATTGACAAATGCTGTAAGAGACAATCATAATGGAATACAAGATGAACATATCAAGATGGAAATATAACTGGATATGTAAAATAGAAAATCATGCCAGGGTGTATCATGCAGGTAAGTAGAACTTAATAGGAATATATCTATCTAATATAATAAATATAAAATGTGCCTCGAGTATTATGTGATCGGTATGGGTCAAGATCAGGCTGTTCCATATGACCGACTACAAGTACGAAAACTCGGCCCGGCCAAAATAGAAAGCTATGGAACAAGTAGTAACAGATCAGGCTACACCCTACGTGCAGTGAGGGTGGAGCTATGAAACAAGTAGTAACTCAAGGTGGGTATTGATCACATAACCTATAATACTCCCCATCCCTGAATAGTATACGGATCCGGACATAACACATCATGACACGGGATTCCCTAAGAAGGTAGCTACTCCCTCTCAGGAATCGGTGTCAATACAAGTACAAGAACAAGATCGAACAAGTACCAGTATTCCAAGAAAATCCAGGAATGACATCTCATGATAGGAATCCGATATATACTAGTCCGTGCACCATCGTGTCGAGAATTAAGTAAAATACTATAACTGAATCGGATACTGAAGATATCAAGACAAAGAACTATTATCAGAAAATGTACTCGCCTGCTGTCCTGAGCTGTCAAATAAGGTCGATGCTCAGAATGATCTCACAGACCTAAAGATGAGATATTGTAAGTTAATTAGGTTTAAACAGAGTTAAGTTTGATTTTCTAATATATAATATGCAATCTAGGTCAATCTCAGTCCAACTAAGTCAAACTAGGTCACATCAAGTTAAACTAGGTCAAACTGGGTCAAAGGTTGATTACAGTTGACTTTTGGTCAACTGGTCAACTCTGGTCCACCTTGGGTCAAACTAGGAGTCAAGGTCAAGCTTCTAGGGGTTTGGTCAAACTTAGATTAGTGGTCAACATCTATGATACTTAGGATATATTAATATATATACATACCACATATATTATTACCCATATAGTACCACCCTAACACATACATATAGATATCATATATCAAGTATATACATATCCTCACTATAAACCATAACCTATATCTATATACTCTCATAATATATATAGATACTATATAACCCAAAAATATATATATTTCTATCTATATAACCCTTCCACAATCTAACATCACCTACTCAAACTCAAACACTTAGACACTAACCCACTAACACTAGGATACCATATCAACCTTGGTCATATTGGCACCCCAATATTAATACCTTGGTTGGAATCCAATACCTTAACTTGGGTAAACCTATACCTTACCTTGATATCTTGATACCTTACCTTGGTAACTTGATACCATACCTTGGTCATAAGGTAAACTAATCATTTACCTTGAAGGTAAAGGTAATTCATATTTACCTTAAGATACTAACTTGGTATCATGAGATACCAAGATACTCCTCAAATATCTAATTAACTAACTATCTAATGTACTAACATAACATCTTAACTAATATCTAACATATAACCTATAGAGACTAACTTGCTAACATACCAATATCTAGAACTAACATAACCTACTAACATATCAATATCTAACATACTAGATATCTAACATCAAATTATCTAACAACATATCAAATATCTAACAAAATACTAATCTCTACTATCTAACTAATACTCATACTAACAAATATAACTTACACTAACATATAATAAACTCTAACATATCCAACCCTCTACTAACCAACATCTAACAAACATACTAACAAACATACTAACATATATAACTTAACAATAATATATATATATATATATATATATATATATATATATATATATATATATTATTATATTATATCATACATATACTCGATAACCTATGATACCTACATTCACTTAATATCCATACTACATAGGCACATAGGTTACACAAAATGTCTATGTCTTATAGTCACTCTTCTACTTAAAATTAATATTGTACCAATTTGGCCATCACTAAATTCTAGGATTAAAGTATTTCGTAGCCCTTCGTGTTAGCTTTCCGAAACTTCAAACAGATCGTATTTTCGTGTCCGAAAGCTCCCAAAATCGCGAAAACACCGAAACGTATTTGTCTGTCGGACAACTGACACTCAAATAGTTTTACAGAAAGTTGTAGAACGATTTTGGCTTATTAAAATATATATTTGGAAAGCTAACTTCGATACGGTTCTTTTAAAAAAATAGGAGGTTAATCGGAGTTCTGAGCTAAAAGTTACGACATTTCTAAGTTGTTATAGTTAATAAAAACGTGGATGAATATTATGACGAATTTGGGTTATTTTGGACAAAAGAAACACATGTAGGCTAAGATACTTGGATACCAACATAGGTATCCAAATGAAACTCATTCTAACCATCCTAACTAAGACCAATCCACTCTCTAACCATTCTAAAACTGAATTTAAAACATAATTAATCCTATTAGGCAATAAACCAAACACATGGGGTGTCTTAATTTTGGATCTATCAAGTAGGACACAAAACATATATCTAAAATTCTCAAGAGAGCTCTAAATGGCCTCAAACTTGAATCTAAAGGGGGTACATGCATGGAGGTGGATCATATGGATTCAAAACTAACTAATATGCATAGGAAATTAATTTAGAGGGTTGGTTTTACCTATTGGGAGTAGAATCCCAATGATACTCTTAAGGACACGGCTCCGACACGATGATCTTCCAAAAAGGACACTCCTCCTTGCACTTTGCTCTAAATCTTTGCTAGTACCCTCCCTTGGTAGTATGAGAAGGTTGGATGGAATTTTTGGGGAAGAAATGTAAGGATTTGGAGATCAAATCAAAGAGGGAAGCTCTTAATTTGGGAAAGAACACTTGTGAAAGAAAATAGAGGCTTGATGGAATAAAATGAAAGGAAGGTCAAGCCTCCTATATGTGGCTGCCATATAACCCTATTTGGGCCTTAGGAAAAGCCCAAAAAGGCCCCTACTAATCTCCCTTCGTTAATTTTAAGTTAGGTTCAAGTTTGGGATCAAAAGGGTTAAGTTCAAGCCTCTAACTTAACCAATCTAACAAGTGTTATTAGTCTAAACTTACTAACTTAATTAGTGAGATTTGTGAGCCATGACTAATTAATCTTGGGGTCCCGTCTAGAGTCTAAGCTACTCGGGTTACTAACACAAGTCGGAACGAGACGAAACTCAAACCCGATTAAATAAATGCCGTAAAATCAGTATTAAATATACAAAATTCCTAAAATATTAAAAATTTGAAAAATGACCAAAACACCCTTAGCCTAAAAAGTGGTAATTAGTCAATATAATCACATGGATTAGGCCTCCATGGTCATGGTTAGTCTCTAGGCTAAACAGCTCTAAGGTTACACTAGCAAAATGACAAAATCACAAAACACTAATTTAATGATATTAAAAATAATCAAAATTTACCAATAAATCAATAACATGATTTAAACCTATTATTAAATAATTAATTTTACAAAATTTCAAAATTATCTTTATTTTAGAAAAGTGGTGGTTACAACTAGCAAGACACATAATATACATGCATACTGTATAATAATAACATGCAAGAAAAAAGAGAGGAAATGGCATGCCATCAAGGATAGTGCTATCAAGCGTGACTAATAGTAAGTCAGGGTAATCGCAGTCCGATGGGAGTTCACAGTCCTACAGTCAGTAACCGATGGGGAATCCCTAACTATAGTAAGGGGATCATTCGTACTCGATGGGATCTACTACAACAAAAAGACATATTAATGACACTTGATAAGTGGATTTTATGACGACTGATAAAGAAACGTCATCAAAGTTCAGCAAGACTATATTCTATGACGGTTTTCTATAAAAACGTTATTGATTGTCTCTCAGTAATACGAGCGTTATGAAAAAAATACCAAATTTTAAGTCGAAACCTCGACTCTCCCGCACTTACTCCCGCACTTAAGGAAAAGTCTAAACCCCTTCTCCTTCTCTCTTTCTCCTTCTCTCTTTCTCCTCCCGCTCCCCAACTCCCTTCAGCCCGCTCCCCGCTCCTGAACTCCCCTTAGCCCGCTCCCCGCTCCCGAACTCCCCTCAGCCCGCTCCCCGCTTCCAACTCCCCTCATCCCGCTCCCCGCTCCCCAAGGTTTGTCCTAAATTATGTCTCGATTATTTCTTATTTTATGCCCTAAATTCTGCCTCGACATGATTTTAGAAAAATGCCCTAATTTTTGACCTATTTTCTATTTTCTAGTTTTCAAAAGATGGCTGAAATCTTTGAATGCATGTTTGGAAATCTTTGAATGAATTTTCTTTTTTTTTACTAATTTGTGAGGCATTTTCTTTGTCCGCGCATTACTTCATCTTCTTGTTTCTTTCTTTGTTGGTTCTTGCAGTGTGGAAGGGTGTTAATTCCATTGCTTTCGGACGAATACTTACAAGTTGAACTTCATGGAGACACGTTCAGGTAGCAAGGTTTGTTTTGATTCATGGAGACACGTTCTTTTCAATTGCCCTATTTTCTAGAAATCATGGACAAAAAAGAGATCAATGTCCTTGTAACGCCGTGTATGACACATGTTGAACACGACATTTTTACACTCGAAATTACTCTAGGTCACGCAGAAATTGGTACCGTGTCTGTGTATGTGCCATGTCATATTATCTTTAAATCAAGTCCTTGCAATACAACTTATTTTTTACAGTGTACACGTTGCTCATGCATTGAGGGTGGGATGGATCTTTGACATCAATTTGTAATTGTTTGACTATACATCTTTAGATTAAATGATATCGGTCATGTTGGATGTGAGCGTTGACCAACTCTTTTTTTAGGTTTATTTGACCCTCTTTTGTAGTTATGTAGATGATCCATATAGACTTTCTCAATATATATTCTTACATATTTTGACATCTTGGTACCTTTTATACCCGTATGCATATATAGGGAATTGTAAACCATTTTCTGTTTTCTAATAACCAAATGAACTATTCCTAAGTCATGTTCTTCTTCTTTTTTAACTCTAGCAATTAAAGTTATATTATGGAATCAACCTTCTCCACTTTCATGAATATGAATTTATTGGCCATATCTACTTCACATTGGCCATTCTGGAATCAATCTTCTCCGCATTCAGCTTGAAATGAAACTTTCAAGTTACAATCACTTACTCGATGTTTTGCTTTATTATACAGAGGAATAGATCTTGGATGACAAAGCATCTATTATCGAAAGAATATAGAGCCAGAGTTGATGAATTTATGGAGCATGTTAAAGCTAGTGGGGATGATCTCGACTTCGTTAGATGTCCATGTAATGAGTGCGAGAATCTCTATAGTCTGAGTTTAGAAGATGTAAAATTTTATTTGACGACAGTTGGTATCGATCCAAGATATACTATATGGATATGGCATGGGGAAGTTGATCCTAATAAAGTGTGTGAGGATACATGTGCGTCTGTTTATAAGGACTATGATATGGATACTTTAAATGATATGGCAGATACACTAGAGATATTCCATGCATTAAAAAGGAACGACATTGAAGGAGATAATGAAGAGAACTTTAATTCATTCCTTGATGATGCTATGAAACCATTGTATAATGGTTATAAAAATTATACGAAGCTATCTGCGACAATGAAGCTCTTTAGTATCAAGGCCAAGAGTGGTTGGAGTGATAAAAACTTTTCAGATGTGTTAACATTGTTCGCCGACATGCTTCTGGGAGAAAATGAATTGCCTGTAACTACTAGGGAGGCTAAGCATTGCTTTTCAATATTTGGAATAGGATATAAGAGAATACATGCATGTCCGAATGATTGCATACTCTATAGAAAAGATTATGAAAATGCAACCTCATGTCCTACGTGTGGAACGTCGAGATATAAGGTAAAGAAGAATATGTCTGAACAAAGTCAGAAAGAGCAAAAGAAGGGCATCCCAGCTAAAGTTCTATGTTACTTTCCACCCATTTTATGCTTTAAAAGGTGGTTTCGATCGGTACAAACATCAAAGAATTTGACATGGCATGTAGACGGAAGGGAAGTTGTAGGCCAATTGTGTCATCCCGCAGATTCACCGACGTGAAAGACAATTGATGATAAATTTCCAGAGTTTGCAGCAGAAGCAAGAAACCTTCGACTCTCTTTTTTAGCCGATGGGATTAATCCATTTAGTTCACTCAGTAGTAGGTACAGTTGTTGGCCTGTAATGTTAAATACTTATAATTTACCACCTTGGTTGTGTATGAAGAGAAAGTTCACATTGTTGACATTGTTGACATCAAGCCCCCAACAACCTGGAAATGACATAGATGTTTACTTAGCACCATTGATTGAGGATCTCCAGTTGCTGTTCAAGGATGGAGTTGTGACTTACGATGCCTATCGACAAGAATCTTTTATATTGAGAACTGTATTGTTATGGTCTGTTAACGATTTTCCTGCATATGGCAACTTGTCTGGTCGTTGTGTGAAAGGATATTTTGCTTGTCCAATATGCAACGAAAATACTTATTCAGATAGATTGAGACATTGCAACAAAAATATTTATACTGGTCATAGAAGGTATTTGTCGCATAACCATTCTTTTCGATCACAAAGAAATGCATTTAATGGTGACAAAGAGTTCGGAACTCATCCTGAACCATTAAGTGGGGAACAAATATTAATAAAGGTTGCGGGGATTGACGTTTCTTGGGAGAAAAAAAGATGTTCCAGAAAAAAATATCAGAGAAAAAGACTTCAAAGAAGAAGAAGGAAGCAGAAGTGCAAAAGAAATTGACACCAAAGAAGAGGAAAAAAGAAGTACAAAAAGACAAAGTTACAAGTTGTTGGAAGAAGAAATCCTTTTTTTTGAGCTAGAGTATTGGAGATATCTTCCTATTAGACATAACTTGGATGTCATGCACATTGAGAAGAATGTCTGCGATAGTATCATTGGGACCCTATTAAATATTCCTGGAAAAATAGAAGATGGGATCAATAGTCGCAAAGATCTTGTAGAGATGGGATTAAGGAAAGAATTGGCACCTCATAATAAGAAAAATGGGATTTATCTTCCAGCTGCATGTTATTCTTTATCGAGGCAAGAGAAAAGAATAGTGTGTCAAACTTTGCATGACCTTAAGGTCCCAGATGGTTACTCTTCGAATTTTAGATCTAATGTCTCAATCGAAGATCTAAAGTTATATGGTCTCAAATCCCATGATTATCATATTCTAATGCAACAACTACTTCCTGTTGCAATACATGGTGTGTTGCCAAAGCATGTGAGATGCGCTATTATACGAGTATGTTTCTTCTTTCAATAATGCTAAGTCTACTACCAAATTCTTACAACTCTTTTACAACCACTCACCCATGTGCTGACATGTGGGCCATGGCCCACATGTCAGCAATGGGTGAAGGTTGTAAGCATTTGGTTGTAACTGTAGCATTACTCTTCTTCTTTAATGCCCTTTGTGCCAAAGTCGTGAATATACAAAAAATGCAAGATATCCAAAATAATCTTGTGATCACATTGTGCTTATTGGAAAAATATTTTCTACCATCATTCTTTGACATAATGGCACATCTAATGGTGCACCTTGTCAGGGAGGTCGAACCTGGCGGTCCGATTTTCTTCCGATGGATGTACCCACCAGAGAGGTTGGTATAGTCTGAACTATGGTTTTCATTATGTAGTAACATAATTGATGTTTGTGTAATCATTTGTATCTTTATCATTTGTTTATTATAGGTTTATGGGTGTGATAAAGGGTTATGTGAGAAATAAGAATCGTCCTGAAGGGTGTATTGCACAATATTATATCGCAGAGGAAGCCATTGAGTTTTGTTCAGAATATCTAGAAGAACAACCCACCATTGGAGTTCCTTCTACGAAGAATGAGGAAAAACCTACAGAAAAAGGAAATATCTGTGAATTTGATCGCTTATCTTTGGACCAAGCACATCTTTATGTGTTGCACAACACAAATGATGTTCAACCTTATATCGAGTAAAGATGTCTCTATTACTCTTTACTTAGTTTTATCTTTGGACCAAGCACATCTTTTTTTATATTTCACTTTGTAATTAACAAAATTCTACTTATTACTTGATAGGGAGCACGAGGCTTACTTGAAAAAGCTGCACCCTCGTAGAGTGAAAAGTGCAAAATGGTTAGAAGATGAGCACAATCGCAACTTTATTAGTTGGTTACGATCAAGGGTATTGATTAAGCTACTATATTTTATGTTCTACTTAGTGAAAATAAAATATTAAACTTAGAAAAAAATGACAGGTTGAGGCTGCGCAAGAAGACCCAACTAGCAATGTCTCTGATGAATTAAAATGGATAGCTCAAGGACCTCGACATCACGTGACTAAGTTCCTAGGTTATGCAATTAATGGGTGTCACTATCAAACGAAAGATCGTGACGACGTACGAGTCAAGCAAAACAGTGGAGTGACTCTAGTGGCAAAGACTTTTCAAGTTGCTAGCAGAAAGACAACAATCCCATCATCTCAGATATGATATTTTACGGTGTTATCAAAGAGATTTGGTTGCTTGACTATTTCTCCTTTCGTATTCCCATCTTCAAGTGTGATTGGGTTGACAACAAGAATGGTGTTAAGGTTGATGAACTTGGTTTTACATTGGTCGAGCTTGGTAGAGTTGGCCACAAGTCTGACTCTTTTGTTTTGCCCTCTCAAGTAAAGTAATTATTTTATGTTCCTGATCAATTGGATGATAATTGGTCAATCATTTTATCGACTCCTCAAAAGATTTATTATGATGAAGACAATGACGACGAGGGAATCGATTGTTTTGTTACAAATGAAACTTGCAATAGAGTACTAAATTTTGAGTCATTTGATGTTGTTGATGAATCACCCTCGACCTATTTACGTGAAGATTGCGAGGGAACTTGGATTGCACAGTCCAAATCTTCTTGTTGAAATGTTGCTGCAAGTGAATTGTTTAAAGAAATGTTGCTGCAAGTCTAAAATGTTGCTGCAAGTGAAAATAACTTAGTAGTCTATTTTGAGAACTATTTCAAGAATTGTTTCATGGAATTCCCTCATCTTTATTGTCTTAATATGTGTTTTTTTCTCGAAACTGTAGTCTATTTTGATCTCAGAGTATATGGGAGAAACTGTAGTCTATTTTGATCTAGAATTGTCTTAATATGTTGCTGCAAGCTACTATATTTTATGTTTCATGCTATTTTAAACACATTTTATTTTGATCTCGAAACTGTAGTCTGTTTCAGGCTATATTCTGTCTCAGAGTATATGGAAATCCCTCAAACAGTTTCAGGCTACTATATTCTGTCTCAGAGTATATGGAAATCCCTCAAAACTGTAGTCTGTTTCAGGCTATTTTCTATTTCAGGCTATATTTCAAGCACATTTCAGGCTATATTCTGTTTCAGGCTATTGTATGTTTCAGGCTATAATTTGTTTTAGGCTATTTTATGTTTCATGCTATTTCAAGCACATTTTAGCAAGATTAATATGAATCTAATTATGCCATTAATTTGTTACAGGCTACAAAGCATAGTGAGGATTCCGGGGAACAAAATTATAGCTGAAAAAAAGGTAGAGGGGCATCAAAATCCAAAAAAGTCAGCAAAATCAAAGAGAATGAAGAGAGGATAAAGATCATTTATAACGATATTGGGCAACCAATTGGTAAAGGCAAAATTAATTTGACAACTTACTGCGCCATCACAGTAAAGTCCTTAGTAAAAATAACTTATCCAAATTGGCATAAAGTGCCAGAATCAGTTAAAAAGAGCTTATGGACTGCTATTCAGGTAAAACATATGCTTCTTCCTCTTCAGGTAAAACATATATAGATGCTTCTTCCTCTTCCATATTCAGGTATGTACATTGATAGTAATGTGTGTTAGGAGTAGAGATTACTGCCCTTTGGTTTCAGTTTGAATGTTCTTGTATCGAATTTTGTGGTGACTCTTGGTATCTGTGGTTTGATATTGGTTCAGCCAACATATGGATAAGTGGATTGCCATTCAGTTCTGTAAGCCCCCTGAATTTCAGGGTTTATTTTTATTTTTCTGAATGAATTGTTTTCGATAAAATATTATTATTTAATTGTTTAGATCATTAATGTACCTTTCCATGACTTTGACTTCTGGAGCGTCAGGGATACCAATCTCTGTAAACTCTCTTCATGGGTTTTGAAGTAGGCAAGATTATCTTCCTGTTGATATATTGTGTCCCACTTGAACTCGTTCCCTTGTGCTCTTTTTGTATCGCACAAGTTCGGGTCAACTTAGACCGATTAATCATTCAATAATTATTCCCACTTTTATTTTTGATCTTCGTTTGCACGTTACCGTGGCTTTTAATTTAGGAGCACCAGACCAGTCATTTTCTCGGAACCAACTTCTCATGAATGATCTACTCGAGACGTTATTCACCCATGACCTTCGTGTCCCACTAAGACACTCCATTTTGTGCTCCATTTCCTTCGCACAACTTTCGGTTCAATTTAGGCCAATTAATTATCTACCGTGAATTCTGATTTAATTTCCAATTTAATTTCGGGACCCGACATCGATCCAACCTAGTCGACCCAAAGTACGGACCTGGCCCACATGAAGCCTACTACCCACATGAAACTTGTGTCCCATTTATTAGAGTCCCCGCATATTATTTATTTACCCGTGTTCATAAATACGTATTTAATTCAATTAATGCACTCTGTCCGATTTCGACCCGATCCGGCTCGACCGAACCCGAACCCAAGCTCCCTGTTGTCCTCTCATGACTGCCCAAGTACCCTACATAATTTTCCTATTTTTTCTATTTTGAAAATATCTATTTTTCTCTCCACTTTATATATATATATATATATATATATATATATATATATATATATATATATATATATATATATATATATATATATATATATATATATATACATACATATGTATATATATATACAAACTCTCTCTCTCCCCCATTAAAACACCCACACACACCTCACCCCCTCCACCTCACAGCCGACCTACACCCTTCCCTCTCTCTCTATCCACTTTTTTCTCTCCTCTCACTCTCTAAATATCTCTCTATCTCTCTTTATATATATATATATATATACCTATATATATATATATATATATATATATAAACATACATATATATATATCTCTCTCTCTCTCTCACTTTACACCACCTCACCACCCTCCCATCACCATACCAGCAAGAGAACCCCCCCCCCCAAACCGACTTCTCTCTCTCCCCCTCTCATTCAAATAGTAACTCTCTCTCTCACTCTATTATATACAAACACACACATACATGCAATCTCTCCCCCTCTATTATTAACAACACACAGCCACCACCATTACACTCCTTCACTCGACCTCCTCCCCGGCCGAGCGCCGCCGGCCACCACCCCGGCGAGCTCAGCCCCGACCACCGAGCTCCTCCATCTTCTCCTCCTCCTCCTCTTCAATAATGTCACCACCATCACCATGGTCTTCACCACCACCACTTCACCAAGCCGCACCACCACCTCCGCCCTCGTCGAGGCCGTGCCACCGCCGACCTCGTCAGGCCGCTCTCGCCACAGCCGCAGCCGCTGCACCTGGCCGCGCGCCACCAGCACACAGCAGCAGCTGTTGCACGCATGCAGGCGCGCACGCGCGCGCGCGGGCCGCCATCGTGCGCCGCCGTGGCCTCCAGGCTGTACGCCCCACTCCGACGAGCAGCCCCCTGACGGCCACCGTCCTCCGGGACGCGCCGTCGAGACGATTCGTGCATTTCGCATGAAGTTCCGTCGTGACGCGCGCGGGATTGATTCAGAATTTACGTTCCGTCGCAGCGACTTCGCGCGCATTTTTTCACAAATTCGACCGTTGGATCGACGAACTTTTTGCTCCGTCGCAATCTTGGTATATAGCTCTTCACTCCCCTCAATTTTCGTCCGTTAATTACGTCGTTTGATACTTCAAAACTGGCCACCAAGTTGACGTTTTAAATTGAACTGTTTTTGGACAGTTTCGTGGAGCCGACTTCGTCAGCTCGTAACTCCGCCGTCGCAGCTCCGTTTTGCGCACCGTCAGTTCCGGTACACAGCTGGAATAACCCTCTTCCTGCCTCCTTTAGGTTTCGTTTCATTATAAGCACGTTTGGTTGGTTGAATTCGACGCCAAAGTTGGCCGTCCGAATTATTTAAATTGCACTTGTTAAATTCCATTTTTGAACCCGGGACTCCGGATTCAATTTCTGACACCACCAGTAGACTCGTGGCATCGTTCTGGCATGTTTTCATATAAAGTTTGCTTGATTTGGAGAACGTGGGCCCTGGCACGCATTTCGGTGCAAAGCGGGTCCCACTTTTCGAGTCAACGGGTCACTTTGAGATCGGCTCATCGGAATCCGATTCCGGATATACCGTTGAGTTCGTATCGTCATTCTGGACTCGTTGACATATAATTTGCTGAGTTTTGAAGACATTTGCTCCGGCACGCATTTCCGTGCAAATCGGATACCAAGTGTCGCGTCAACGTATCATTTTGAGATCGGCATATCGGAATCCTATTTCGGATATACCGTTGGGTTCGTATCATCATTCTGGATTCGTGGACATATAATTTGCTAAGTTTTGTAGACTTCTATCCTGACACGCTTTTCGGTGCAAAGTGTGTCCAACGGCAGACATCATTTTGGCCCAAAATTACCGTTTTGCCCCTGTGTCCAAATTGGACTTATGGGTAGGCTATCCTAGCTGTTTTGACCATTCTGGACACGTTGGTGATATTTATTTTATCATCCGACAACATCTGTAGATTTTGTTTATGTATCATCCTTAATTTCTAATTAATTATTTTTCCATAAATTGCTACTTTCTGGTTTTGAATTTTTATATATATTTTAATTGCTGTAAAAATCTGGAAAAAGTTGTATTTAAATACTATGTTAATTTAGATAATTTATTATAATTTTTCCAGTATTTAATAAGTACTTTTGGTATTTTATAAAAATGGGAAAACAGAACTCATTTTCAGTATATTTATGTTTGCTGATTTTTAATAAATATTTATGAAGGTTTATAAATTCCAAAAAATTAGTATAAATTTCTATAATTAACAAGGATCATTTCGGTACTTTATTTTATATATAATTTAGCTTTTTGTCTATCTCAAAAATTGTTGGAACTTAGTGTACAGTTTGATTTAATTATTGAATAATTATGACTTGTAATGTTTTGTGTTCTTTTGAGTTATTGTAGTATTGGACCACCCCCTACACTAGTGTATAGATCCTAGGAAGTTAGTTTGTGTATAGTGGCACTCCACATTAGACTTTTATGCTAGGTCCCCACTTGGCTAGTATCCAGTCAGGAGTCGTGTCACACCACTAGTGTATTATTGAACATAGCTTAGAACTGAGTTTGTATATCATTATTGACAGGATACCGGACATCTATATCTTCGTACTAGTATTCTTGCTTTGCTCGAGGCAAGTACATCTACAAACTCATTTACTGTCTTTTAATGCTAGAACATGTATTAACCCTGTTAAAATACTGATCTTTGAGTTAGCAAGTTAAATCTTCACATGTTGTATTATTTTTAGTACCTGCCATGCTTAGGACAGTTCTTATATCTTCACATGCTTCTTACTGGTTCTCAGTACATGTTTCACTACGCTTTATACTACTCGGAGTATTCACATATTTCATACGGCTCCCAGTACCTGCTATGCTTATACTGCTCCCAGTATCTCCCACATGTTTTTACTGTTCTCGTATCTCTCACATGTTTAAATAACGGGTTAAGGGAAAACTGCTAGTAGTGTACGTGAACATGACCCCCTTCTCCGTATGTACTTACCGCGCTCGGTGCCATTCTATATGTGACCTTGCCGTATGTTCTGGTCCCGCGTTTGTGTATGGATATACACCGATGCCGTTATACGTACGTATGTGCACATCAGAAAATTGATATGTATCGCTGTACATCCTATTCACCTATTGACCGATTCACGTACATACTACAGTTTTAAACTTTTAAACTATATGTTGTCATTTCTAAAAAGAACCAATTAAACCATGATATGCCATGTTCCCTATGTTACCATGATACTGTGATCCCAGTTGTACCATGAGGCCATGTTTTCCAGTATTTTCTGTTTTATAGACTTATCACACCATGATTCATGTTGTACATCTCTTTTATTATATGTTCAGTACTTTAGTTGTAAAGGTTGTACTTGCTCCCGTCCTGACAGGATAACGTTGTAGGTTTACTTTTCGAGAAGGAAATGCTATGTGTTACATATTTTGGTACTGCATTGAGGACCTGGCCTTAGCTCCAGAAGAGGCCCCAGCGGGGAACCTTGCTTAGTTATCTTTCATGTATTTTGAGACTTAGACTTTGGTCTGTACTTATATTTGGATACTGGACTTTGTCTCCAGTTAGATACTTGGAAGTGTGTTATTATCTATACTTGTTACCTTCGCTTATAGATGCTGTGTTGTGATGAACTTTAAATATGATTTTAGAACTGTTAGCTGCTTAGATCCTTTATTGTCTATTCTTAGAACAGCTTACTACGCTTTAACCAAGCGTAGGCTGGACATGGCTCGGCCCGGCCCAACAATTTGGGTATCGGGTCGTGACAAGTTCAGTGCTTACCATGAGAGCTCAGTCCCTTGGTTGCAGCAACATATGGATAAGTGAATTTTGTGGTGACTCTTGGTATCTGAATTCTAAGATACCTCCATCTATTTATTATATGAAAAGGGTCATACTTGACATATGACATCGATTACCTTATTTTCTTTTGCTTAACAAGAAGTGATGTCCACCAAAATTCTTTAGAGGCTATAACTTTTGGATGATCTTGCTTTTTTTTATGAATCAATTTGGTGCCTGCGCCCAGGGGTTGGAATATTATATTTTTTTTTGAGAAGTGCATTTAATGTCATGCATTGCAGATTCCCTCTTGCATATATGCATTGCCTGCACATAGAAAGCTCAGGTCTGGACATCAAGTTCAGATAAGTGAACTAAGTTCAGACTTGAATTCACTTGTTCACTACACCATTGAATGCTTGAATTCAAGTCTGAACTTATTCAGACTGGAATGCTTTACATGTTATGCACTATGTTATGCACTCATGTATAGATGCTGAATATTTATTTTCTGTTGTAGGCCAAATTTGACTTAGATCCAAATAGTAAAGCCTTTGTGTTAGCATCCATGGCTCGGAGTTGGAGGGCATTCAAAGGTCAACTCACCAAGCATTGGATTTATCCGAATGAGGGAAATCTTGAGCTTCTCAAGCACCCTCCACCAAAGTACTCAGGGATCTTGAAACAATCTGTGTGGGAGAAATTCGTCAAAAGCAGACTGTCTGCAAATTTTAAGGTTAACTTGTCAATTTTTTTTAAATGCATAACAAGGATGACTAGGTCCCTTTTATATAAATCTTATTTCTTCTCTACCTTCATGTGTTGTAATCATAAGAAAATGAGCAAGGAGCAAAGTGCACGGAGAGCCAAGGGCAAGTTTCCTTATTGTTTAAGCAGGAAGGGATATGCCGGTCTTAAAGAGGAGCTGGTAATACATATTTGTATATCAGTTAACATGATTTACATGTGGACATATATATTATTATAACGTGGTTTTTTCTTTCAAAAGAGCAACGACAGTTGGGGAAAAAATATATAGATGACAGAAGTTTTTTTGGACAAAAGCACGAGTTAGTAAGGATGGTACATTTACTGACGATGGAACCAAGGACGTAGCTATGATAGTGGTGAGTATATATCGTCCAGTCTATTAAGAGGAATCTTGCTTATCAACATGCTTATATTTCTAAAACCTTATACTTTTTATAGGAAGAATACATCAATAAAAGGAAGATGGAAGTTTGGTGACCGAAGGAGCTTCGGATATTCTAACCTTGGCGTTGGGCACTCCCGAGCATTCGGGACGTATTCGGGGTTTGGGATTAGGACCGACACCAACGACCTATTTTAAGCTTCCAAAACGGGGAGTTAAAAAAATAAAATGAACTACTCAAGTTCCAATTGGAAGAGGAGCATAAACGGAGACAAGAATTGGAGATCATGCTAAAAGAATTTCAAGCCCAAGGAGCTTCACAAACATCTGAGAAGGTTGCTTCCAATACCAAAGGAAGTGGTAATAGGAACTATATAATGTCTCATAAGAATGAACACGAGTCTCTTGGAAACAAGAGTCCATCATATGGTTCTAAGGTAATGCTTATTACAATTAGTTCTATTTCGTCTAATAAGCTTTTCTTCTTATATTTTTCTCTAATATGTTTATTCTAATATGCTTTTTTATCTTCTATCTTCTTTGAAAAGGTGAAACAGAATAAAAAGTTAAGCAAAAAGATATACCATATCCTACATCGAACATTGGCATGGTAAGTACATATATTCAATACATAATCTTTATTGAACAACTTATAACATGTAGTAATTATATCTAGAAATAACTGTTTCTTATTTTGTTTAGGGAACCAAATGTAAGCTAGCAGTAGGCACAAAAAAATATTGTTGCCGAGGAAATTGTCTTTGAAGGGTGTGGACCAAATGAAAAAATTCATAATGTTGAATTAGGAGAACATAATGTTAGGGTTTCAATTATGAAAGCCCTTCAACCTACTGTGAGCCTTCCCGTGCCACTTCATGGAGGAATGGAAGTTGTTAAAGATGCAATTGGGTCTTTAGTAGCTTGGCCCAAAGAGTTTATTGTTGGTGGTCTTGAGGTAATATTATTTAATGCTAGTGTCAATATCTTTTATGAAATTGTCTAAAAAATTCAATATGCAACATGTAAGTACTAAACCAATTGAATCTGACAATGTTCAACCTTTGAAGGTTGCTGGCTGTGGTAGGGAGATAATTGACACTTTCGGAGAGATGGTAAAAGCCATTAAGGATACCGACCCTCATCTTAAAATACCATTAGAGAAAGGAATGGTCGGAAGCTTTAATCCATCTTGTTATCTTTCTAAAATCATTTTGCTGGAGGTATGTAGGATGCAATGGCTAGATGTGAATCCTGTTGTTGCCTACATGAGGTAAGAAATATGAAATTTATATTCTGAAATTTTGATTTTGAGATTGACACCATATTTAACTATTCTTTTGGCTTTAGGTTTTTGCTTGATAAATTTCCAAACTCTCGGGAGCTTTTGATAATGTTCAACCCTTCTGCTATGAATAATGCATCTGAGCCTGCAATAAGCAATCTGATTAGAGAAAGGCTCCAAGAGGCTAAGAAAACCCAAATTTGCTTCATTCTATTCATTTACAAGGAGTAAGAAGTTTTAATCAAGTAGCAAGATTTTTCTTTCCTATTTAATAACCAATGTGCTTTATTCCATTCATGTTCCCTTTAATATAGGAAGCATTGTATTCTAATTGTTGTTGACCTCTCTACCTTTAATGTTTACTGGTTGGACTCGCTGTGTTTTAAACTGAGAGGAGATATTAAGTTATTTTTCAATACGTGAGTGAAATTATTATTATTATTGTTAATATTTTAATAATGTGTATATTCTGATGTTAGTATATACAATTATTTTCTACTAGTGGCCTCAACACAGCATATATTGGTGGTAAAAGATCAAATAGAAGTCCTACTTGGAAATTATCCAAGGTAATCAAACTAATATATGACTTATTATAATCATGGACATTATATTCACTTACAAATAATATCTTCATGTAGGTCCCAAAACAACCTGGAGGTTATGAATGCGAATATTTTGTTATGAAATATATACGGGATCTAATGGACGACCCCTCTCCTACTATTGAGTCAAAGGTAAGTTATTTATTAATTTAATTCTTAATTACTTTTCTGAAATTATACATAGTAATGTAACTATTTTTTGACTTTTTAGCTAAAAATTGGCTGAAAAATCAACATACACGCAGGAAAAAATAGATGATCTCCGATGCGAATTCATCGAATTCGTTGCCAATCATATGGATACATGAGGGTCAAGGTAATTTCTTTAGTTTTGCTGTCTTTTTACCAAAGTATCGAGGAAGTATCACGAGTCGGATACATTACAGGCTTACAGATGACTGACATAGACTTAATTAATTTATTATGAAAATTTCTTTTACTTCGTAAAAGGAAAAATACCTCGGATTCTTCTATCCATTATTTTGCTTCTTTATCCTGTGGCATATTTTTCTGTTTGAGTACAAATCCATCTTGTGCACCTCAATTTATTGACACTGAACATATATAACAATGTCAACCTTAGAATTATGCCATGATAAAAGATGGTTTACTACTACGATGCTTCAGGCGATGAGGACCAGTGGACTCTCAAGGAGAACAGAGAAACATTCTCAAGGATTCTGTAAGCACTCTCAATCGATATGAGTGTTTTATATTCCATATATTTTTAGATTTCCATCTGCTGCAAAAGGAGAGGCAAAATCGTTTTATTGTTGATAATTGGGCCATTATGAGCATCAGAATCCATTAATTTAAATAGCACCCGTGCTCTAAGATTCTGGCTCTTGTAGCCCATATCATGTGAATAAGTGCGAGGAATTCATGGTTAAGGTAGATATCTTTCTACATAGTGATGTATGTATCTGTTCGTAACAATGTGCTAACAGATACTGAACTCTGATGCGAAGGCTTATTTTGAGAGGCACGGTACCTTAGTGAAAATTAAAGTTTTTGGTTAATGCAGGCAAGCCAACAAGGATCGCTTATGATATCTTTCGATGTCATTTGGTTCGAACATATGACAAACAAAAAGAGGACAATGATGCAACACAAAGAGCACATGATTTTTAGCTTATGATATCTTTCTTGTTCATGCTCTCTTACTAATTGGGTCCTTAATTAACCTTTGCTCACTAGTGTAGTTCTTTCTGATAGTTACATATATATACACATAGATGAATCTGATAGAAACTCCACACAACAGTTTCCTACAACATATGTTGAATTGTGATCTTAATGTGTGTTTTTAATCAGGACTTATACATCATTCAAGATCCGATAGTTACATATATATACATCATTATATCACATTTATTAAACCTTGTTTTATCTTTTGCAGGGTACATGTGCTGTGGACACAGGTCTTCATGTGACTAACTTGAAGCTAAAGTGTGAGATATTTTCATGTGGATAGTTTTGATGTAGCTAAAGTGTACTCTATATTGGATACTCTATATATTTTGAGAAGATGTATATGGCCTGAGAAATGTAGAATGATAGCTAAAGTACTCTATTTTGAGACAATAAAATGTACCTAGATAAAGTACTCTATATCTGTGAGATGTTGATGTACCATATTTTGAGACAATGAAATGGAGATTAATGGTACTTTATATTACATTTTAATGTTTTGTTGTGAATATGGTTCAAAGTGGTTGTTTTTGAATTGAATTGAGTAGTATTTGGAATGTATAACATGCAGTATAGAGCGTTATAAATGTGATACAATGACCATTCATAATGCTTTCAAAATATCCTGACTTCGAAACCATATTAACTATTCATAACGGTTTTACATAACTATCCATAACGCTTTGAAAATAAAATATAGCAGAAATTCAACCTATTAATGACATTTTCGGAAGAATTATCTATAACGCTTTGAAAACATTTATAACACCCGATTTCATAACGCTTGGATTAAGAAAAAAAAGCGTCATAGTTCTTAATTAATGACGGTTTTTAGCCGTCATTAAAAGGTATTTTTGTTGTAGTGGGAGCTCACGAACGAGGTGGTAAGATATAGTCAACGTCTAATAACAGGTCAGGGTCAAGTAAAACGATCACGATCAGGTCAAGTCTATCAAGTACTGGTAGTACAAGTCAAACAGGTCAGGGGATCATGGAATAGACAAAGAAATACTATCTCTAGACATGAACAGGATAAGGAAATAGAGCAAGCAATGTGGAAAAAGAGTAATAATCTATGTGCACGTAAAACTAGGAAGTAACTATGACATGAAGCAGGAGAGAAATATGTACCAAGTGAGACATAAAAGAATAGCAGTATAGAAAAAAGCATGTAAGTACTGTAAAGTTTGACAAGGTGTACTTGCCTGGTTCTGTGATGTGAGGATGAAGTTTCGCTGTATCCATGCCTCTAGAATCCAATGCTCCTAAATAATTTATTTAACTACTTGTCAAACTTATAACAGAACTTAATTAACTAAATTAGTGTTTTAAACTACTTTAACTATATTCAAATATCTTGTAGGACTACTTAAGTTGTATAACATACATACGTGTCCAACGAGACCTCGGAACACAGTTTTAGGGTTTTCGACTTTCCAATTAATCGGTTATGACCCCACGTCAATAACACACTTAAAAATCATAGAATATTCCTAAAAATAATATTTAAAGATATTTTCTACAGTATTAACTTTGAAATTCTAGAATTATGACTTATAAAGAATTATGTGACTAGTTGACTACTACGTCAGCTAGTCTACCCGAAACTCGTCCTGAACATGGCCAATTACTCAAAATAGTAAAAATACCCAAAAATATAATTTATACAGAATTTAAAGTACATTATATCTCAGAATTAAGACATGAATACAAGATTTAAGTTATGCTACTAATTTGGAACATTCTAAGTCGGCAGATTACCCGAAAAAGCTAGTTTTGACCTATAATTTTTTCGACCAGATTTGAGTTGATAAATTCGTGAAAAAAATATTTAAAAATCCTAATTTCTATATATGAAGACATATAAAATTCAGTTTTAAAAATAACCACCAATAACTTATAGTTCTTTCACAACAGGGTTAAATTTGATTCTACCGAAGCATGAATATTGCGACTATAAATCATGAAACTTTTATGGGTGAAAATACATAACAAAAGGTACCAAAATAATATTTTTACAGATTTAACAATAGAATTTTTATGAAATTATAGCATAGGTTTGAGATAGAAAAATTAGGATTTCTTACCAAAAGTCCTTACTAGTTGGGTTGTGGAGGCTTCTCCTTGCCAAAGCTTCCACCTTTATTGCTATCCTTGCTTGCTAATCCTCTCTTGATGATTTTGGAGGAGTTGGCAATGGCTTTAGATAGTTGGATGGAGAAGATGAAGTTTTTAGGGTTTGTTTGGTGGAGTTTGGATGGAAGAAAGATGAAAGAAGGAGTTTTTATGGAGGAGAAAGAGTTGTATGATGGAGGGGATCAAAATGATGGATTTGGTTGGAGAGGTGCTACCAAAATTTGGAGAGGGAGAGGAGGTTGGTCGGCTATGGAGAGGAAGAGGAAGGGAGAATTAAGTTAGGGTTTGGGTTTGGCTAAATGTAGGTATATATATATGGACTTTTTGGGTTACATGCATGTAGTATAATAGGAAACCTATTCCTAATGGGATGTTGGCTGAATATACACGGTGGAGGGCTGTTTTGGTCAGCCAAGAGTGGCCCCCTTTGATTTGTTTGGGTTGTTGGTGAGTTGGCTAATTGATTTGATTGAGGATTAAAAAGGTCTTTCCTAATATAAGAGTAATTAAATCTATCTTATATAAATACAATCAAATCTGAATTAAATATAAAAATATATATTTATTAATATATATTAATGCCCAACAAGCCTACATAGGTTTGGGTTGGACTTTGGGTCAAATATAAACTAATGCCAAATAGGATTACAGTAGGATTACACGTAGACACTTTCTACAAATAGAAAATTTTCAAAATTGAAAACATATTAATACTAATAAAAATATATAAAAAATATATATCAACATGAAGGTATTTGAGAGTACTACATGTCTATTTAGATTTGGATTTGGTTCGGGTCAAGTCGGGGCTAAATTGGTACAACCGGGTGTAAAATCCCTAAATTTCTACTATATTTTTAGTACTGATTTTCTTTATATGTCGCATAGTCGTATAGTACGTCGCGCAAAAATTTGCATTTTTCGTATTTACTCGTCGAGTGCGAATATGTGCGAGGTACATATTTTTAGAAAAATAGTTTTTGATTTTATTATCGGTGATGGTTTCAAAATAATATATATAACAATTATTTTTATTAAAAGTTGTGAAAAGTATCTATCGAGGTTGTCAAAACTTATTATTTTTATTACTTATAAAATGCTATCTTATTTTAATAGTGGTAATTTAGAAACTAGATTTATGTGAATATTCTACTCATGTAAAGCACATAAAAATTATTTCATGTATATTTTCAAAACTAATTTATATTATTTATAATAAATTATTTAGCAAGAAGATATTTTAAAGATTTGATTATTTATGTTTACTTTCGAAATAGTTTTATCTAAATTATTAAAAATGTAGTTTAAAATTATTTCCTATTAATACTTAAATATTTATTATGATTTTGAAATTAATTAATTATTATATTTATAAAAAATATTTTGAATTTAAATATGATAATTTAAATGGTAATTTTGAAAACAAGGTTTTATGCAAATATTTATTGAATATGAGGTACGAAAATTTAAATTTATAAATATAATTCTATTTTTGAAATTTATTTAATATTAATATTTTATTATTCCAAAAAGTATTTGAAAATATTGTTTCGGTTTAAATTGAATTAAATATGATGAAGTATATTTGAAAAGATTATTTTTATTGGCTTACATTTTAATAAGTTTTAAATCAAAGATGGTTTTAAATAATTTTAAATGGATTTGAATTTAATTATGAAATTATCTCTTGGGGTTTTAACCAAATTTTGTCCTTATCCTAATGGGATTCCCACCTCCTATAAAAGGAGAGGTACTTGTCCTATTTTTCCATGAACTCCACAACACCAAATTTCCACCCCATTGTGCATCGTGTCCGTGCCTCCCATCCACTATATTTTTTCCAATACAAATTTATCATAATTCCGTCCCGAGTTCGACAATCCCGGACCTCCACCTTGACGTGTCGGACATCCCCGACACGGACAAACCCAAATTCTAAGCTAGCCCTGACTCCTCGCCCCCACCATCGCCGTCCCGACATCACCATCCTGCCTTCCGACATCCTGACCCGTCCCGACAACCCGTCCTCCCCCATCAACTCCACCATTATCCCGGCCAGTCCTCCTGCGCGACCACCGCAGCCAACCACGGCCACCGGCCGAAACCCCCAAACAAACAGCCACCTCTTCCGTTGCCGAAACCAAAGCGGCTACCCCCGCCGTATCTATATACACCAACACCCCCTCCACCGTCGGACCACCCCCGCTTTTCGGCCAAATCCGACCTACCACCACCAACACCGTCTCCATCTCCACGCAACCCCCGCCACCAACGGCACCACCTGTACCGCCATCATCTCCGCCGCCACCCAAAATCCCATCATCACCACCCAAAACCCCAAAAATATAAAACACCACCACCACCACCAACACGTACCTCCGGCAGAGTCGTACCCGGCCTCAGCTGCGACCGCCACGCCCCCGACTTCCTCTGGCGCCGGTGCCGCCTGGCCGTGCGCCAAGCCCCCGTCCTCCTCGCGCTACCCCGATCTAGGTCGCCTGCGATCCTCTGACCAATCTGCGCGGTGAGCCACGCCTAGCCGTGGTAAGCCTAGCATCCGCGTGAGCAGACCTCCGCCAGCGCGTCGACCTCATCGCCCTTGAGCACAGCCGCGCGCGGCGACAGCCTCCGTAGCTGCTCGTCTCCTCTCGCTCAAACCCCATCTCCGTCGTGCTTCTTCACCCAGGACCCCTCCGACGAGCTACGCACGACCTAGCCGCCTCCCTCGACCGGATCTCCGCCACCGCGCTTTCCCCTTCGCGTGGCCGAGCTTCCCTCTCCGCTCTCCGCCGCCTTCTCCCTTCCCCTCGATTCCCTCATTCCCTCTCTTCCCTTTCCTCTCCAACACCTTTTCCCTCTCTTCCTCGACCGCTCGGCTCACCAACCCGCTCGATCTCTCTGGCCCTCTTTCTCTCTCTACTAATGGAGAAGGACTCCATTTAATGCAACATGCCTTCTTTTGTTATTTTTTTGTTTTTGTTTTTTTTTGTGTTTCAATGCAGCATGTCTTCTTTTGTTATTTTTTTGATTTTGTTTTTGTTTTGTTTTTGTGTTTATTTTTTTTGCTTAATTAAAAAGATTGGTATAGAGTGTTCTCTGTATGTTTCTTGGTTCTAAGTACAAGATTGGACTCCCTAGTATTTTTTTCTGATAGGGAAAGGGAACATGCAGTGTTATTTTTATCTTATTTTACTTAAAATATCAATATGTATATATAGTATGATATATACTATAGTACTAAATATAATACTTTATCTATATCAATAACTGTTATATTTAACCATTATACTATTATTACTATTATTATTCTTATTAAATAACTATAGTTTCAGATTATTTTGGTAACAAAATATTGTACTAGGCTTTTCCCTATATTTATTTTCAAGGCTGAATTTTGAAGTCTAAAATATATAATTATATTATTTTTATGTTATTAAATATGGTTGTAATATTTAATACTAGCAAATTATAGTTTTGCTATAAAAATAATTTTTGTGACTTTCAGTATTTATCTAAAAACTATTTTATATAGTTTTCAAATACATAAATACTTTCTGAAATAGCTATTTATATATACACAATTTCTTCGATTTTCAAAAATTTGTCCCTGGCTAGTCATATTCCTATCTTCTTGCAAATGTCGAACTTCTTTATATCATCTTTAGCTAATTTGGTTATTCCGAACTCAATGGCATAATCCGTGCTATTATCTGAGATCGTCTTGTGTAGTTGGACTTATGAGACTATTTTTGTGCCAACAAGACCATATCCCGTCAGTCAACCCCAAATCAACCGTCCGTGCCATAATCAGAGACCGTCTTGCGTATTTGCCACACCGAAGTTGTAGTTCGTGCCCACCTTGATTATTGTAGCTCACCAAGAGTCCTACCAGGCAAGTATACCATGCTAATTAACTGTCATATTATTTATTTTTCATATTATTTACTTTGTTTCATATTTGTTATTTTTATTTGTTATCAACTGCGCGTCCAAGCCACACTTGGGTGCAAGCAACTCTATTAGTCGTTTTACTTTTATTTTTGTATGACTTAGTTTTAGCGGACTACCTTCTTGTTGGGGGATATTCTTATATCTCCTTTGGCCATGACACTGATACTACACGGTTTGAGATATTTTGCTAGGGGCATGACTTATGGACTGGCCATTTTTATTATCATGTGACGGATAGATCGTAACTGCTACGATTAAGGTATAGAGACTCGAGCAGTTACAAAACTGGACGGGTCATGGACATGACTTGGTCAGTATGGGAAACATTGGGGGAGGACAGTCGCTAATATGTATGGGAATCCAAACAGGTAAACCACAGTCTCCGGATGGAACTGTGGCGATTTATTTGCAGATGCCCTCTGACGTTTTGGAAGTTACGGACGAATACAGATGATTGTATGGCAGTTACATACATGTAGCCTAAATCCCACCCATGTGCATAAAGTTTTTTTCTAAATTGCACAATAGATGGTTAGCATTCCCTTTTGCATATTGGTGTCTAGGAGAGTCTTACATATTATTATTATTTTGACAGTCCATATTAGCTTGTTCTTCTTGTCTTGTTATGTCCCTCTGAGGACCTGGTTATTTCCCAAGTGTGTGTTCATGTCTTTCGCAGGTATTCTAGCCGAGATTGTGGTCTTCTCCATTTCTTCGAAGATGACGTGTCTTGGACCTTTCTTGCTACTTTTGCCAATTCTTTACGTATGTCATGTATCTCTTTTCTTTTTATTAGTTGGTAGTGGATTTGTCTCCGCCCAACTACATGTAAACAGACAAATTCTTACTTATTTCTATAAAAGCTTGATTTATTTTGTGGATGAGATTAGTTAGTTGTGGTTTACTACATTTTACATCTTATGTATACATACAAGGCCCCTGTACTTCGTATATATACAGCTGTCATGTCTACGTACCTAGTCCTACTTATTTTGGGACTGGGGTGTTACATATTTTTGTGGTGTCCCATGCAGGTCAAGATAAATCGTTTGGTTACTTTACCGTACCAAGCAAGCCTGCGTATAGGATTAGAGTCTAGGATCTCATCCACATACTTGACCGCCTTCTTGCTTGACTCCTCGAGTTGCATCTTGTTTGATCCCTTCTATCGTGATTCGTGCCCTTCCTTCGTGCTTGATAGATATTAATAAGGTAACCCATACTAGGTGGACATGACCCATTGTTCCATCACCCTACTAGTTTAACTCTTGTAAGTTGGGTAGAATGTCATACGACCTAAACTTTCTTATGACCTTAACCAAGTCTTAGACAAGTAGACGGTAGGACGACTGTATAGGCACCAACATAAGATCTGACTAGATTCTTAAGAAGTTTGAACTAATTCCCCTTTCTTCAATATTAATCTCACGTGCCTATGTTTTTGCTATTTTTGACTATCCTATGCTGCTAATTTAGCCTAAGTTTTGCAAGCTTATTCCCTTATCGAGCTTGATCAGGGACATATCTTATTGGAGGCCTCCACTAACATATTGTCTAATTAGAACCGGTGCATGATGGTCTGATTATCCTAGTGCACTTTGGTTCGCCTTTCACACGATTATTCTACGTGGTTGAGATATAGTTATACTTACCCCTTAGAATCTCATCTACTATTGTCTTGGTAATTCTTTTTAAATTATTCGGTCTTATTTGAACCACATATTCGTATTCGTATTCGATAACCTCTTCTTCGAACCCTTAGTTACTTTTGCCTTCATCTATTTTAGAAGGACGAAAGCGCTGTACTTGAATTTTTCCTAGCTGTCCTATCACTTATGACCATTACCACTCAATGTTACTATATCTTTGTCTTAACTACTCGTCCTTCTTCTCGGTCCTATATTTACTATCATGACATTCTAATCGCTTAATTTAGGCGTGCACCTAATCGCTCTCTTAATCGTTCCCCCAACCTACTCTCAAGGAACCATGTCTTTAAATTTATTTCTCTTGATACCGTACTATTCTTTATTGCATGTTATCTTGATTAAACTTTAACCCTAATCATTTTTCTTCTGGCATTAGTTTGCCATATCCATGATTTATTTTCATTATTATTTGAAATCGTGATTTTCTAATGCATGTTTGCATTGAACGTCGTTTCTTTGTCTCGTCCAGTGACTTGATCGTATTCATTACCGATATACCTATGTGACCTTCTCACCCAACCCTATTATTCTTAATTTCGAGGACGAAATTCTTGTAAGTTGGGTAGGATGTAAAACCCCTAAATTTCTACTATAGTTTTAGTACTGATTTTTTTATACGTCGCATAGTCGTATTGTACGTCGCGCAGAAATTTACATTTTTCGTATTTACTCGTCGAGTGCAAATATGTACGAGGTACATATTTTTAGAAAAAAATAGTTTTTGATTTTATTATCGATGATGATTTCAAAATAATATATATAATAATTATTTTTATTAAAAGTTGTGAAAAGTATCTATCGAGGTTGCCAAAACTTATTATTTTAGTTATTTATAAAATGCTATCTTATTTTAATAGTGGTAATTTAGAAACTAGATTTATGTGAATATTCTACTCATGTAAAGCACATGAAAATTATTTCATGTATATTTTCAAAATTAAATTTTATTATTTATAATACATTATTTAGCAAGAAGGTATTTTAAAGATTTGATTATTTATGTTTACTTTCGAAATTATTTTATCTAAATTATTAAAAATGTAGTTTAAAATTATTCCCTATTAATACTTAAATATCTATTATAATTTTTGAAATTAATTAATTATTATATTTATAAAAAGATATTTTGAATTTAATTGCGATAATTTAAACGGTAATTTTGAAAACAAGGTTTTATACAAATATTTATTGTATGAGGTACGAAAATTTAAATTTATAAATATAATTCTATTTTCGAAATTTATTTAATATTAATATTTTATTATTCGAAAAAGTATTTAAAAATATTGTTTTCGTTTAAATTGAATTAAATATGATGAAGTATATTTGAAAAGATTATTTTTATTGTCTTACATTTGAATAAGTTTTAAATCAAAGATGGTTTAAAACAATTTTAAATAGATTTGAATTTAATTATAAAATTATCTCTTGGGGTTTTAACCAAATTTTATCATTATCCTAATGGGATTCCCACCTCCTATAAAAGGAGAGGTACTTGTCCTCTTTTTTCAACTCCACAAGACCAAATTTCTACCCCATTGTGCATCGTGTCCGTGCCTCCCATCCACTATATTTTCCCAAATACAAATACATCATAATCCCGTCCCGAGTCCGAAAATCCCGGAACTCCATCTTGACGTGTCGGACATCCCCGACACGGACAAACCCAAATCCTAAGCTAGCCCTGACTCCTCGCCACCACCATCGCCGTCCCGACATCACCATCCTGCCTCCCGACATCCCGACCCGTCCCGACAACCCGTCCTTGCCCCATCAACTCCACCATTATCCCGGCCAGTGCTCCTGCGCGACCACCGTAGCCAACCACGATCACCGACCGAAACCCCTAAACAAACAGCCACCTCTTCCGTTGCCGGAACCCAAGCGGCCAGCCCCGCCGCATCTATATAAAAAACACCCCCTCCACTGCCGGACCACCCCCGCTTTCCGGCCAACTCCGGCCTACTACCACCAATACCGTCTCCATCTCCACGCAGCCCCCGCCACCAACGGCACCACCCGTACCGCCATCATCTCCGCCGCCACCCAAAATCCCATCATCACCACCCAAAACCCCAAAAATATAAAACACCACCACCACCACCAACACGTACCTCCAAGAGAGTCGTACCCGGCCTCAGCCGCGACCGCCACGCCACCGACTTCCTCTAGCGCCGGTGCCACCTGGCCATGCGCCAAGCCCCGTCCTCCTCGCGCTGCTCGATCTAGGTCGCCTGCGATCCGCTGACCAACGCGCATGACGAGCCACGCCCAGCCATGGTGAGCCCAGCATCCGCGTGAGCAGCCCTCCGCCCGTTCGTCGACCTCGTCGCCCTTGAGCGTAGCTGCTCGTCTCCTCTCGCTCAAACCCCATCTCCGCTGTCCTTCTTCACCGCGGACCCCTCCGACTCGCTGCGCGCGGCCCAGCCGCCTCCCTCGACCGGATCTCCGCCACCGAGCTTCCCCCTCCGCATGGCCGAGCTTCCCTCTCCGCTCTCCGCCGCCTTCTCCCTTCCCCTCGATGCCCTCATTCTCTCTCTTCCCTTTCCTCTCCATCGCCTTTTCCCTCTCTTCCTCGACCGCTCGCCTCACCAACCCGCTCGATCTCTATGGCCCTCTTTCTCTCTCTACTAATGGAGAAGGACTCCGTTCAATACCGCATGCCTTCTTTTGTTATTTTTTTTTGTTTTTTTGTGTTTCAATGTAGCATGTCTTGTTTTGTTATTTTTTTGGTTTAGTTTTTGTTTTGTTTTTGTGTTTATTATTTTTTTTGTTTTATTAAAAAGATTGGTATAGAGTGTTCTCTGTATGTTTCTTGGTTCTAAGTATAAGATTGGACTCCCTGGTATTTTTTTTCTGATAGGGAAAGGGAACATGCAGTGTTATTTTTATCTTATTTTACTTAAAATATCAATATGTATATATAGTATGATATCTACTATAGTACTAAATACAATACTTTATCTATATCAATAACTGTTATATTTAACCATTATACCATTATTACTATTATTATTCTTATTAAATAACTATAGTTTTAGATTATTTTAGTAACGAAATATTGTACTAGGCCTTGCCCTATATTTATTTTCAAGGCTGAATTTTGAAGTCTAAAATATATAATTATATTATTTTATTAAATATTGTTGTAATATTTAATACTAGCAAATTATAGTTTTGCTATAAAAATGATTTTTGTGACTTTCAAGTATTTATCTAAAAACTATTTTATATAGTTTTCAAATACATAAATACTTTCTGAAATAGCTATTTATATATACAAAAATTCTTCGATTTTCAAAAACTTGTCCCTGGCTAGTCATATTCCTATCTTCTTGCAAATGTCGAACTTCTTTATATCATCTCTAGCTAATTTGGTTATTCCGAACTCAATGGCATAATCCGTGCCATCATCTGAGATCGTCTTGTGTAGTTGGACTTATGAGACTATTTTTGTGCCAACAAGACCATATCCCGTCAGTCAACCCCAAATCAACCGTCCATGCCATCATCGGTGAACGTCTTGCGTATTTGCCACACCGAAGTTGTAGTTCGTGCCCACCTTGATTATTGCAGCTCACCAGGAGTCCTACCAGACAAGTATACCTTGCTAATTAACTGTCATATTATTTATTTTTTGCATTATTTACTTTGCTTCATATTTGTTATTTTTATTTGTTATCAACTGCGCGTCCAAGCCACACTTGGGTGCAAGCGACTCTATTAGTCGTTTTACTTTTATTTTATGCATGACTTAGTTTTAGCGGACTACCTTCTTATTGGGGGATATCCTTATATCTCCTTTGGCCATGACACTGACACTACACGGTTTGAGACATTTTACTAGGGGCATGACTTATGGACTGGCCATCTTTATTGTCGTGTGACGGATAGATCGTAACTGCTACGATTAAGGTATAGAGACTCGAGCAGTTACAAAACTGGATGGGTCATGGACATGACTTGGTCAGTGTAGAAAACATTGGAGGGAGGATAGTCGTTAGTGCGTATGGGAATCCAAACAGGTAAACCACAGTCTCCGGATGGAACTGTAGCAATTTATTTGCAGATACCCTCTGACGTTTTGGACGTTACGGACGGATACAGATGACTGGATGCCAGTTACGTACATATAGCCTAAATTCTACAAATGCGCATGAAAGTTGTCCTCTAAATTGCACAATAGATGGTTAGCATTCCCTTTTGCATATTGGTGTCTAGGAGAGTCTTGCATATTATTATTATTTTGACAGTTCATATTAGCTTGTTCTTCTTGTATTTTGTTACGTCCCTCTGAGGACCTAGTTATTCCCTAGGTGTGTGTTCATGTCTTCCGCAGGTATTCTAGCCGAGATCGTAGTCTTCTCCATTTCTTCGAAGATGACGTGCCTTGGACCTTTCTTGCTACTTTCGCCAATTCTTTACATATGTCTTATATCTTTTTTCTTTTTATTAGTTGGTAGTGGATTTGTCTCCGCCCAACTACATGTAAACGGACAAATTCTTACTTATTTCTATAAAAGCTTGATTTTATTTTGTGGATGAGATTAGTTAGTTGTGGTTTACTATATTTTACAGCTTATGTATACATACAAGGCCCTGAACTTCGTATGTATACAGCTGGCATGTCTACATACCTAGTTCTACGTATTTTGGAACTGGAGCGTTACACCGGGTCTCCTAGAAAGTCAATAATCTAATAATTAAATAAATAAATCATCGGTGTGGGTTAAGTCGCAACTTGGCCTGGTTTTCCTAGTTAGAACACACCTATGTCTCGGCCTTCCCTATCATGACTAAAATACTAGTCAAAGCACACGTGTACACTATCCGTGTCACAATTCTTAGTCGTCTTGTACTCCAAATCTTAACCATGGCTAAGGTCATTTATAATAATAACTATTTAATCAGAAATATTCATAAATTCCATAAATTCCTATTTAAATCAAATAAAAAATAAAAAATAAATTCTAAAAATTTAGGGGTGTTATATTCTACCCCCCTTAAAAGAATTTCGTCCTCAAAATTAAAATAACTCACTAAAGTAAAGGAAAACATGTCTATGGTTTTAAGATGTCTCTAAAGTGTGCTTTGTCTCTATGGTTATTCCTACGAAAACATGCACTAAACTAGAGTAAACTAATAATCGACTTCTATTATTAACACAAAATAAAGTTATTACCTTTCGTTGCCTCTTGTGTCGTTGTTCCGTCTTCAATCCTCATGGCAAAGGCCTGTCTTGGTCGTTGTGCTCCTGCCTACTGTCTAGCTTGCACAAACTGCATCGCCTGGTCGGGAAGCGGTCCACGCAGATACCCTCCCTCAAACACAAGGGTTTGTCTTTCCGGAATAGGTGAAGACATAAAATAATAGAGAGTTCAAGGATCAAATACAATTACAGGGTTTCAAAGGTGATTGAATAGTTCGAAAAAAGAGAGAGAGTTATTAAGGTAGTTGTGGATGAGATCCTAGAGGGCAAGTATTTGTTAACTATATCTCAATCCACGTAGAATAACCATAAGAAGAGCGAACTAAGTGCACTAGGTTGATTAGACCATAATACCCTGATTCTAAATAGACAATATGCTAGTGGGCGTCCCAAATAAAACATATATCCTGAACAAGCTCGATAAAGAATAAGCTTGCAAAAATAGGCTATAATAGCAGCATCAGTCAAGATAGTCAAATGATATAAGTACACGAGAATATGGTTTGAAAGAAAGCATAAGTAGTTCAAGTTCATCAAGGTCTAAGACTCGTCCGGTGTTTGTGTCTCTACAGTTTCCCTACTGTCATTTTGTCTAAGGGTTTGGTCATCCAATTGGGGTATGGGCCTCTAAGACTCTAGAGTCTAGGTAAGCCTATCCTTCTACACTATCTTATATTTAGTGTCATTCAACTATACTTTATTAATTGGGTCATAAGGACATTGGAAGGTACTTGGTGAGGCTTTCTACCCAACTTTCAAGAGTTTAACTAATAGTGTAACTGAATTAATAGAGCATATATATACCTAGGATGAGTCATCTTCCTAATTCTATCGTATGAGAAATAAAACTCGTGGTAGGAAAGGAATCAAGCAAGATACAATTCAAGGCAATCAAACGAGAGTTCAAAAATAGAATCAAAGAAGGAGATCAAGTATGTGGATGAGTTCCTATAGGTCCTTTCTATCCTATTCGCAGGTTCGCGTCGGTACAGTAACGTAACCGATGTGAATAACGTAGACCTGCATGGGCCACCACAAAAATATGTAACGCCCTAGTCCCAAAATACGTATAGAACTAGGATACGGTACATGCCATCAATACTTCACCAATGGGCTAAATCTCAAAGTAAGCCCATTAACGAAATGATTAAGCTGTAAATCATGATAACAATCTAGCAATACAATACAAGTCACATGTCATAACTAAACTCATCCACACAGAAATAAGACACGAGATATCAAGTCCAATAAAATAATAATGATAATAATAATAATAATAAAGAAGATCTGTCCAACATGAAATAGAAATAATAACTGTGCGGGTAAGACATCCCAAAACCACAGTAATAAGAAACGAATAATCAACTACATATCCACTGATGAAAAGAAAGAAAATATTGTATCAAGTATAAAATAAAGAGACATATCTCAAGAGAAGTTCTCGGCTACTATTTCGTCCTCCTGCGAAGGTACGTCACCAGTCTCGACGCCAGAGCCATAAACCTTCGAGTACTCCTCGTCTCTAACTAAGCCTAGAGAGATCACCAGGTCCTCAGGGGACTAGCAAGACACATAATATACATGCCTACTATATAATAATAACATGCAAAAAAAAGAGAGGAAATGGTACAAAGAAATAATATGAGACTAAGGAATAAGTGTAAATGGCATGCCGTCAAGGATAGTGCTATCAAGCGTGACTAATAGTAAGTCGGGATAATCGCAGCCCGATGGGAGCTCACAGTACTATAATCAGTACCCGATGGGGAATCCTTAACTATGATAAGGCTTGCAATCGATGGGAGCTCACAAACGAGGTGGTAATATATAGTCAACGTCTAATAACAGGACATGATCAAGTAAAACAATCACGATCAGGTCAAGTCTATCAAGTACTGGTAGTCCAAGTCAAACAGGTCAGGGAATGGCATAGACAAATAAATACTATCTCTAGACATGAACATAATAAAGAAATAGAGCAAGTAATATGGAAAAAAGAGTAATAATCTATGTGCACGTAAAACTAGGAAGTAATTATGACATGAAGCAGGAGAGAAATATTTACCAAGTGAGACATAAAAGAATAGCAGTATAAAAAAGCATGTAAGTACTGTAAAGTTTGGCAAGGTGTACTTGCCTGGTTCTGTGATGTGAGGATGAAGTTTCGCTCCCGTGTCCACGCCTCCGGAATCCAATGCTCCTAAATAATTTATTTAACTACTTGTGAAACTTATAACAGAACTTAATTAACTAAATTAGTGTTTTAAACTAATTTAACTATATTCAAATATCTTGTAGGACTACTTAAGTTGTATAACATACATACGTGTCTAACGAGACATTGGAACACAGTTTTAGGATTTTCGACTTTCCAATTAATCGGTTATGACCCCACCTCAATAACACACTTAAAAATTGTAGAAAATTCCTAAAAATAATATTTGTTTTCTAAAGTATTAACTCTGAAATTCTAGAATTACGATTTATAAAGAATTATGTGACTAGTTGACTACTACGTCAGCTAGTCTACCCGAAACTCGTCCTGAACATGGCCAATTACTCAAAATAGCTAAAATATCCAAAAATATATTTTATACAGAATTTAAAGTACATTATATCTCAGAATTAAGACATGAATACAAGAGTTAAGTTATGCTACAAATTTGGAACATTCTAAGTCAGTAGATTACCCGAAAAAGCTAGTTTTGATGTATAATTTTCTCGACCAGATTTGAGTTGATAAATTCATGGAAAAATACATAAAATTCTAATCTCTATATGAACACACATAAAATTCATTTTTGAAAATAACCACCAATAACTTATAGTTCCTTCACAACATGGTTAAATTTGATCCTACCGAAGCATGAATATTACGACTATAAATCATAAAACTTTTATGGGTGAAAATACATAACAAAAGTTTCCAAAATACTATTTTTTATAGATTTAATAATAGAATTTTTACATAATTATAGCATAGGTTTGAGATAAAAAAATTAGGGTTTCTTACCAAAAGTCCTTGCTAGTTGGGTTGTGGAGGCTTCTTCTTGCCAAAGCTCCCACCTTTATTACTATCCTTGCTTGTTAATCCTTTCTTGATGAGTTTAGAGGAGTTATCAATGGCTCTAGATAGTTGGATGGAGAAGATGAAATTTTTAGGGTTTGTTTGGTGGAGTTTGGATGGAAGAAAGATGAAATAAGGAGTTTTATGGAGGAGAAAGAGTTGTATAATGGAGGGGATCAAGATGATGGGTTTGGATGGAGGAGGTACTGCCAAAATTTGGAGAGGGAGAGGGGGTTGGTCGGTTATGGAGAGGACGAGGAAGGGAGAATTAAGTTAGGGTTTGGGTTTGGCTAAAAGTAGGTATTATATGGACTTTTTGGGTTGCATGCATGTAGTATAATAGGAAACCTATTCCTAATGGGATGTTGGCTGGAATATACACAAGGGAGGGCTGTTTTGGTCAGCCAAGAGTGGCCCCCTTTGATTTGTTTGGGTTGTTGGTGAGTTGGCTAATTGATTTGATTGAGGATTAAAAAAGTCTTTCCTAATATAGGCTAATTAAATCTATATAAATACAATCGAATCGAATTAAATATAAAAAATATAATTTATTAATATAATTAATGCCAACATGCCTACATAGGTTTGGGTTGAACTTTGGGTCAAATATAAACTAATGCTAACTAGGATTACACTAGGATTACACGTAGACACTTTTTATAAATAGAAACTTTCCAAAAAAATATATTAATATTAATAATATATTATATATATATATATATATATATATTATATATATATATATATATATATACAAAATATATCAACATGAAGGTATTTGAGAGTAATACATGTCTATTTAGATTTGGATTGGTTTGGGTCAAGTCGGGGCTAAATTGGTACAACCGTGTCTCCTAGAAAGTCAATAATCTAATAATTAAATAAATTATCGGTGGGGGTTAAGTCGTAACTTGGCCTGGTTTTTTAATTAGAACACACCTATATCTTGGCCTTCCCTACCATGGCTAAAATACTAGTCAAAGCACATGTGTACATTATTCGTGTCACAATTCTCAGTCGTCTTATACTCCAAATCATAACCATGGCTAAGGTCATCTATAATAATAACTATTTAATAAAAAAATATTCATAAATTCCATAAAATCCTATTTAAATCAAATAAATAATAAAAAATAAATTCTAAAAATTTAGGGGTGTTACAGTTGGCTTGGCCTTTAGGCCACTGATAGCCTCCTTGATATGAACTCTAATTTCACATTTGGGGTTAGGGTGAGGGTTGATCCAGATGACTTAAGGTTTACCTTGTAGTATTATGGTTAAGGTAATTACCTAATCTATCTAAGGTAATGTATTACATATAGGCTAGGTAATGACTTACCTAACTATCTAAGGTAATGTATTACCTATAGGGTAAGTAATGAATTGCCTAATCTAACTAAGGTAGGATATTACCTATGAGGTAGGTAATGGCCTAGTAGGCATCTAAATGGGTTATAGGGTAAATGTCTGCTAGGGTATTTATAGGTAATGGTAATATAGGATATATACCTAGGTAGGTGAGTATCAAATATAAGTTACATATATTTATATATTATAACTAGGTAGTTAATGACTTGAATTAGGGTTAATCTAACCTAGATTTGACTAGGGTTTGACCAGGGTTGACCAATTGACCAAAAGTTAACTGTAAGTCAAATTTGACCTACATTTGACCTAGATTGTATATCACACAATAGAAAACCATGTTTAACACTATTAAACCCTATTTAACATATGAATATCTCATCTGTAGGTCTTGTGACTCCACTTTGAGCCTCGATTCATATTGACTGCTCAGGACTGCAGGCGAGTACATTCTCTGGTAGTTTTCATTGCTTTGATATTTTCTATAGCTATTTTGTTGTAGTATTTTACTTGATTCTTGACACATGGATACACGAACTAGTATACGTTGGATCCCGTCATGAGATGTTATTCCCGGTTAACCTGTTATATTGGTACTTATTCTATATTATTTCTTGTACTTGTATAGACACTACTTTGGGAGTAGACTGGCCCCCTGCTCTTTGAATCCCGTGTCATGACGTGTCATGGTTGGATCCATTATACTATTCGAAGGATTGGAGAGTTATTAGAGTTTATGTGATCAATACCCCACTTGTTTACTCGCTTGTGCATAGCTCACCCTCGCCACACATAGGGTGTAGCCTGACCTTATACTACTTGTGCATAGCTTTCCATTGTGGCCGATCTGATCCACTGTACTCGTACTTGTGCATAGCCGATTAAATGGAATAGCCTAATCTGGACCCAAGCCGATCACATAACACTCTAATATCTTAAGGCACCGTTTATACCTTATATTATACTCAGATTGCCTGTGTTACTTTACATTTCAGTTTTACTGTATATTTCTCATACCATGACATGATTATTAGTTTATCTTGTACTTCTTACTTCCAATTTTGATATTCTATCATGTATTCCATTATAACTGTTTCTTATAGTACTTGTCAATTTAATGGAACTGCTATTGGTGTCTGTACTTCGCTCCAATTCTGACTGGATAACTATTTTTCAGAAGATTTAGAGGCTGGTTGCACGACCTACTATGGGTTTGGGATAGATGGTGACATTGATCAGGACTTGCCTGTGGATCCGGTGCTCGTAGAGGATGCACCTCCAGTAGTGACTTAGTATAGCTAGGTTTTGTTGGATTTGTATCCAGATTGATACTTTGGGTCTGTATTATTATTTTGGAATTGTACTATGTCTTAATTTCTAAACTTGTTTAGTTGTGGCTCTGCTACTATTTTAAACTATTTTATCTTTATCATCTATCAATTATCGTGCTTATCTTCCTTTAAATTCATATGATTGAGTTATGTTCACATGTTATATATATTCCTTTGTACGGAGATGACATGTTTATATTCTATATTGTTAGATGTTAGTTGTTATAGATAACCTATACAGTGTTCTACCACCGATACTGCGGCGTAGGCTGGACGTACCCACGTGCTCGTGCCCGTAAACCGGGTGCGGGTCGTGACACATTTTTGTGGTGGCCCATGCATGTCTATTTCGTAACTAGTGCGATTTCGTAGTGGTGCTCGACTTAGAGTGCTATTACGAGCCTATAAATAGGATATAGGTTCTAGATTATACTAGGAGTTGCTCAATCACATATTAGGAAAATTTTCAATCTTTTGATTGCCATGACAACTCTTCTTGTATTTCGAATTTAATTGTCCTTCCTTGATAATATCTTATCTTGTGCCATATTGATCTCCTTGTTTGAATCTGTCTTCAAGATGACGAAGACCAGAGCTCAGACCACTGGACCAGATGCAGCATCAAAAAGTTTTGCTACTTGCGACCTATTTCTTTGGCTGAGGGAGCTGCCGTTCAGGAGGTTGCCCCTATTGTCCCTATCGTTTAGGAGGGAGTGACAGCCAGCACCTGGGGGTTTTCCTCTACCGGTCCAGAGGCCTATTCTCATTCAGTCGGAGCCTCTTCCACCTCCACCTACGCTACCAACCGACGCTACTCAGATGTTCGTGCTCTTCCAACAGATGATAGAAGTACAGCAAGCACTGGCTGAGGCTCAGCAGCGGTAGGCGGAAGTTCTACGACAGAGTATCGAGAGTGCACACCAGTTAGCTCTTACTGCAGTAGAGAAGGTGGCTGCTGTCTAGACTCAGGGTGCTCCCGTCCAGCAGCCGCAGCAGCATCAGGCGAGGCCTGGCTCAGTGATGGATTTCGAGAAGATGTTCCCTCGAGAGTTCAAGGGGACAGAGGGGATCCTTTATGCCGATGACTGGCTAGAGGATATAGAGAGGAGTTTGGAGTTGGCTCAGATTCCAGAGGTGCTGCGGGTAGCAGCAGGAGCTAGTCAGCTCTTCGATATCTCTCTGACGTGGGCTACCTTCAAGAGGCTATTCAAGGAGAAATTCTTTTCTGACGTAGCTCTTAGTGCACTAGAGGGCCAGTTTTAGGACTTAGTACATGAAAATTTGTCAGTGGATGACTATGCCGCTGAGTTCTTCTGTCTAAGCCGGTTCGCCAAAGGCATGGTTCAAGATGCAGGAGAGAAGGGCCGTAAGTTCAAGAGGAGCCTAAACAGCAGGATCAGATATCGCACGTCTGGCCGTCGCATGACGATATTTGAGGATATCCTAATCGATGCTCAGATCACAGAGGAGGACTTGGGTCTCAGGCCCAAGAGGAGCAGCAATGCTATGGGTGCTGGTTCCAGTACAGGACCGACCAAGCATCCTCAGATTCAGTAGAGGCCGTTCCACCAGCACCACAAGCATCAGCATTACCATGCACCAGCCCGTGTGCATCCTTAGCAGATGCAGAGGTAGATTCCTCAGTGTACCTTCTGCAGGAAGCCAGGGCACACTCGAGATATCTCTAAGAAGAGGTTGGATGCTTGTTTCTTCTGTGGATCGCCCGACCACCAGTTGAAGGTTTGTCCTACTCGTCCAGCTTAGAGAGGTCAGGCCAGAGCACCTCCTGCTAGAGCTCAAGCGGGACTTGCTGTTCAGCCGAGGGGTCTGCCACTTTCGACCAAGCAGCAACGCTTTGCCCAACATTAGAGGGGAGCACCACAAGGCAGAGCATTCGCACTGGCGGTCAAGGAGGCCAAGCCCATAGCAGACATGGTGGCAGAATCTGTTCTTCTTAATTCCTTTTCTGTATTAGCTTTGTTCGACTCTTTGTGCTACACACAGTTTTGTATCTGTCTCTTTTGCTCTTAGACACAACATTATTGCTGAACCACTGGGTAGGACTTGCAAGATTATGACCGGGGAAGGCATTATCCTGGTCAATAATATTTGCAAGGGGCGAAGAGTTACATTGGGAGGCCGGGATCTGAGTGTGTGCTTGCTCGTTATGCCACTTTCGAGCTACGATATGGTACTCGGTATGGATTGGTTGAGCCGGTACCATGCTAGCATAGACTATAGAGGAGGCAGAGTTCTGTTTAGGTCGCCAGGGGAGCTAGATTTTGAGTTCGCCAGAGAAGCAGCTGAGCTGAGCGATGGCTTTTATGGAGCTATGTTGGAGGGGCAGGAGTTGCCATATCCATTGATAGCAGGATACTTGGATGTTTCCCTGATAAGTTTTTGGGGATACCGTCGGACAGGAATGTTGAGTTCTCTATAGACTTGGTGTCGGGCGCTGAGCCTATCTTGCAGCATGTCTATAGGATCAACAACAACGAGTTGGCAGAGCTGAAGAAGTAAGTTGACGAGTTACAGGACAAGGGTTTCATCAGATCCAGTTCTTCACATTGGGGCGCTCCTGTTCTATTTGTACCGAAGAAGGATAGGACGATACACATGTGTATCGACTACAGAGCGCTCAATAACCTCACTATCAAGAACAAGTATCCGTTGCCGAGGATTGATGACTTGTTCGATAAGTTGAGCAGTGCAAAAGTATTTTGAAGATAAACTTGAGGTCGGGTTACCATCAGCTGAAAGTGAAGAAGGAGAACATTCCAAAGACGACTTTTAAGACTCGGTACGATCAGTACGAGTTTATTGTTATGCCATTTGGGTTGACCAACGCCCCAGCGGTATTCATAAAGCCCACAGTTCACAATATTCTATTCATCCGGGTGGTACGAAGATGTACCGTAATATTCGTCAGCATTTTTGGTGAATGGCATGAAGAAGGAGATAGCCCGGTTTGTCTCTCGGTGTTTGGTTTGCCAACAGGTTAAAGCTGAACATCAGAGGCCCGCTGGACTTCTTCAACCCTTACCGATCCCAGAATGGAAATAGGAACATATAACCATGGATTTCGTGACCGGACTGCCCAGATCTCCGGCCGGCAGAGATGCTATTTGGGTAATTGTGGACAGGCTTACCAAGGTGGCACACTTTCTCCCATTCAGAGTTGGACAGTCGACGGCACAGCTAGCAGAGATGTATCTCAGGCAGATCGTCAGGCTTCACGGTGTGCCAGTCAGTATCACCTCGGACAGGGATTCAAGATTCATATCACACTTTTGGCGCAGCTTGCAGAAGAGTTTGGGGACTCGCCTTCAATTCAGCTCAGCTTATCACTCGCAGACGGATGGTTAGTCAGAGCGCACAATCCAGACCCTTGAAGATATGTTGAGATCCTGTACCCTTGACTTTGGTGGTTCATGGGAGAATCATCTGCACCTGGTGGAATTCTCATACAACAACAGTTATCAGGCCAGTATCCAGATGGCACCTTTCGAGGCTCTTTATGACAGGAAGTGTAGATCCCCGCTAGCATGGGACGATGTCGGAGAGAGGCAGATGCTTGGTCCAGAGATGATTTCCCAGATGGTTGAAGTGGTCAGGAAGGTCAGAGATCACCTCGAGTTGCCCAGGACCGCCAGCGCCATTGGGCCGATGCTCATCGGCGTCCCTTAGAATTTGCTGTCGGCGACCATGTATTCCTTAGGATCTCGCCTAACCGTGGCGTCATTCGCTTTGGCGTGCGGGGAAAGCTTAGTCCTAGGTATATAGGGCCGTTCGATATTCTAGAGCGAGTAGGAGATGTATCCTATCGTCTCGCTCTTCCGCCGTCGCTGAGTGAGGTGCATAGTATTCCATGTGTCCCAATTACGACGGTATATTCCGGACCCGAGCCACATCCTAGACCATTCAGAATTGGTTGTTGGTACCAACCTTTCGTATGCGGAGATGCCTGTGTCTATTTTGGACCGGAAGGAGAAGATACTCAAGAACAAGACTATTAAATTAGTCCGTATTGCTTGGGGTCATCACTCTCTAGGTGAGTCAACGTGGAGCGTGAGGACGACATCCGATCGCGATATCCCTACCTGTTTGACTCGTGAGGTATAATGTCTTTCTTATGCCTTACATTTTCCCTTCCTTGCTTGCATTGTATGATTGTATGATTGGACTGCTTAGTGTAGCTTGCCTGTGCTTAGTGTAGCTTGTCGTGGCAATCTCTAGCTCCTTGATTAAATTTCGAGGACGGAATTCTTTTAAGGTGGGTAGAGTTGTCACCCTCATTTCCCGTATTTCCAGTATTTCGTATTTATACTCGTATCTGGATTTTGGCATGTATTTTTATTTTTCTCAGCTTGTAAAATTTCGGTATTTCTCGTATTTGGGTTTTTGGCTTGGCTCGGTTTTATTGGGTTGGTTTGGTTTGGTTTGGTTTTTGAGCATTAGATCACCCTAGCCCTATGTTACACCCTCAACCCACCACAACTCCTCTCTTTATATCCCCACCTACCACTCTCTCTCCTCATAACCACCATTTATTCCTTTTTCTTCTTCTCTCCTTCCTCAACACAACTCTCCTAACCCTAGGCAAGTGCATCTTGCCACTACATGAGGATCCTCCTTTCTTTGTCCATTTGCTAGTTTGGGACATGGAGATCAACATTAGTTCTTAGGTTTTTATGATTTGGAGTCTCTGTTGATGTAGATCTAAGTTATTGCTATTTTCAGATTTTATATGTTTTGATCCATTTTGGTTGGTTTTCTTTGAGTTCTGATGTTTCCATGTGGAAGAGCTTTCAGTTTCACTCCAGTTGGAGCCCTGGAAATCCGAATTTGGAGTTCGGATGGCCAAGTTATGAAATTGTGAAGCTTTGGGTTCTTCCTTGGTGTTCTTGCTGTATGGAGGAGACAGTGAGCAGTATGCGAGCTGCTTAGCTTACGCACACTGAGCTACGTGCGCTCTTTAGCGCTGCGTACGCAGGCTTGAGTACGCTTCCTGTTGGAAGCGTGTCTCCTTGAGCGTGCGTGACTTTCACGCAGCTGCTCCCTTGAGCGTGCGTGACTTTCACACACTGCTCCCTGTAGCGTGCATGACTTTCATGCAGCTGCTCCCTGTAGCGTGCGTGACTTTCACACACTCCCTTGAGCGTGCGTGACTTTCACACACTGCCCCTTGAGCGTGCGTGACTTTCACGCAGCTGCTCCCTTGAGCGTGCGTGACTTTCACGCAGCTGCTCCCTGTAGCGTGCGTGACTTTCACATACTGCTCCCCTGTAGCATGCGTAACTTTCACACACTGCTCCCTTGTAGTGTGCGTGACTTTCACACACTGCTCCCTGTAGCATGCGTGACTTTTCATGTACGCTGTCCCTGAGCGTGCGTGACTTTTCACACACGCTGCCCTTGAGCGTGCGTGACTTTCACATACGCTGCCCTCCTGCGTGCGTGTTATATTACGTATGAATTCCCCCTGCGTGCGTGCTTTTGTGCGTACGCATCCCCTGACCCGTATTTTGATATTTTATTAGATATTTCATGCCCATTTTATATCCTTACGCCTTTTGTCATGAACTTGATTTTACTTAATATGTTTGAAATGACTATTGTACATGGCATGTATGACAAGGAACTAGCATAACACGACAGTGACCCGTAGTGGTGCACTCCTGACATGACCAACCTGACATGATAGTGGCCCGTCGTGGCGCACTCCTGACAAGTACCCTGACATGATTTCTTGGTAACTTAACTTGACTTGCCTTGACACCGTGGGTGATTCTTTCTTGCTTGCTTGTTAATCCACTTATCCAGTCTCGCATCATGTCTAGGATGGGACTCCTGAGTACCACGGTCAGGAGTACCTACTAAAATGGATTAAGGTTAATAACTAGAATAACACAGTCATGAAGATGACACAACTACAGGCAATCCCGTTACCTGGGCGCTCTTGGGATCTATAGCCTGCCGTCGAGTAGGGCACATTTCCAGCGCACCGTCGAGTGTTGCACCCTCTAAGTCACCTAAGGGTACATTTGTCTTCTGGGCGATGTACCCACCTGAATTCAACCCCTAATTTTTGACCTGGATAGCCTGGATGGTCTGCAGGGCTTGTGGCTGTGGAACAATCTCACTGTATTTTGTTAGTAATTAGGCCTGTGATAACCCTAGTTAGTTAAAGTAGTAAGCCGTAGTATCTGCTTGGCCGTGATTGATTGAATGAGGTGTAACCAGTCTAGTCATGTCTTGATCCAGTACAAGATTGCTTTCTGTCTTGATTACTTACATTATTACCTTGCCGATAAATGGTAGGAAACCAAGTTCTGTTCAGACGAAGGGTTACAACCCCGGTCCTTGTTTGGTTACGGGTTATAACCTGGCTATCGGAATAGTTCCATGGTTATCTCGTCGTATATTATCCTGACATATTTTCGTAATTCTAGTTTTATTCTTAGATTTCTTGTGCTGATTGCTGGCTTTTGTTCTTATTTCGTGGCCCCCTTGTGGCACTTGCTCTTTCTGGATTGACCCAGCTGGTTTTGTGTGGCCAGATTTCGGAGCAGCTCTCGAGGATCTACCAAGCTTCCAGCCCGATGGTGGCGACTAGAAGGAACCCGGGCTACGAGTGGGTTTCTATTTTGTTTCACTCACTTTATTGTAAAGTTATTCTTTTGAGGCGTTTAGCCGACGAGCACCTGTTAGCTCGATGCACTTTTACTTAGTGTCTGCTTACGGGCTGTAACATGATTAACAAATCCTAGGGTTGATCATGTATGACTTAACTCTTGCTAGTCCTAGCATTTTGTATGACTAGCTTCATGATCAGCTGATATATATTTGGGACACCTCTTATTGTATATTTGGTGGTCAATCATCTTGTGATTATATTACTTGCTTAAGATTGAGACAATAGGCTTGACCATAAGAGACCGTTGGCTTGTAGTAAACCCTCATATCTAGACAGCCGTGACCGTATAGTTGAGATGTATTCTATTTCAATATACGTAGCTGGCTATGTCTGCCCCCGCTCTCCAGTATTCTGGTTCTGGGGCGTGACAGGGGTCTTCATAGATGACATCTTGGTTTACTCGAAGATGACAGAGAAGCATGAGGAGCATCTGCAGATTGTGCTAGAGACTCTCAGAAAAGAGCACCTCTATGGGAGCTATCGAAGTGTGAGTTCTTCCTGGAGCAGGTGGAGTTTTTGGGTCATGTTGTGACTGAGAAGGGATCTCAGGACCCAAATAATTTTAGAAGTTGAATCTTGGCCCACACCGAGCTCAGTTGCCGTGATTCAGAGCTTTTTTGTCACGACCTGCATCCAGTATAAGGGCATAAGACGTGGGTACATCCAGCCTACGCTGCAGTATCGACGGTAGAATGCTGTCCTAAGTTACAACATCTAACACAGTATAAATGTACCTATACAGAATATACTCTCCAATCGGAGGACAATACAGGAGGTACAACTCAATCACAAATCTAAGATGGATAAATAGCACGATAAGATAGATATGAAATCACAGAGTGCAATACAACCAGAAGAAATAAGTCTAAAGGTTTAACAACACAAAATCCCAACATCTGAATAATACATCTCATGAAATGACAACAGAAAGTAAGATAAGATAAGCCTAGCAGTATATCCTAGGCAATAGGATAGCATCTTCAGTGCAAGCTGGATCATGCTGAGGGTCCAGGTCGCAAGTGTCGTCTATACCGGCTCCGTAATAGGTAGGACAGAACTCCTCTTCATCCTCTGTAATATTTTCAACAGGTCCAGTCAGGACAGGAGCGAATACATAAATCTTATGCAGTTCATATCATGGCAGAAATGTAAAACAAGCAATAGAATAAGATACATAAAGCGCTGTAAGAAATGTACATGAATAAGAGAGATATATGAAAACAGGTATATATATATATATATATATATATATATATATATATATAGGCACAAAATATATATATATATATATATATTTTGTGCCTATATATATATATAATATATATATATATATATATATATATATATATATATATATATATATATTGGCGGTGGAGTTGTCTCTCCCCTTCTTCTTTCCTTTTGGCGGTATACTTGTATAGGCTTCGACTTTTTGTGCCTTGAATACATGTTCAGGCGTCGGCATTTTGAGCCTTGATTAATAAAATAAAGATTTTTTTATATTATATATATATAATATATATAATATATATAGATTATATATCTAATATGGAAAGTAAGACTGTAAGTAAATATAAGTGATTTAGAGCACAAGATGGGTATGTAATTGGGATAGGTTTGCACATGATTATTCTAAGGTAACTCCATTATACGTGAGGGTATAACAGACATGCACATGATTACACTACTTTGGAATTAACCACATAACCACTACTACTCTCCCTTCCCCAAGCAATACACAAGGATCCATTCAAGTTACGCTATTGCACATGATAGTTTTATACATGAAGCACATGTGAACTTGAGAGTACATGAGAGCACATGAGTGTACATAAATAATAAGAGCACAAGGAGTACATGATGTTCGTGAAAAACACATGACATGAAGTACCCGATGCACCCGAGGGAAATAACATCTCATGAAAAGATCCATATAGTGCTAATTCGTGATAACAACATGATAGCATCAAGTAAAGTAGTCTAGAGCAAGAATATAAATTCTAGCAAGTATGAAATGATCAGAGCATGTACTCGCCTGATATTCTGAACGACTGGTGAGAACAGATGTCCGAACCAGAGTAACTGAGTTCTATTTAGAGCAACACTGGTTAGAATGTGTTTAAGATGTAATAAATAAAGTTTACAATGCATTCTACATGATTCTAGGCCATTCTAAGTCAAAGTCAACTCTTGGTCAACTATGGTCAACAATCGAGTCAACTAGGTCAAAATGTCTAAGGTTTTGTTCAACTCTAGTCAACAAT
>JANAVB010006326.1:0-16212 GCA_029216955.1 Iris pallida
GCCTCTCCTCATACGAAAGGTTGGTACCAACAACCAATTCCGAATGATCCAGGATATGGCTCGGGTCCAGGATATACCGTCGTAATTGGGATACATGGAACACGTCATGCACCTCGCTTAGCAACGACGGAAGAGCGAGACGATAGGATATATCACCTACTCGCTCCAGAATGTCAAACGGTCCTATATACCTAGGACTAAGCTTGCCCCGTACGCCAAAACGAATGACGCTATGGTTAGACGAAATCCTCAGGAATACATGATCGTCGACCGAAAACTCGAGAGGGCGCCGATGAGAATCGGCCCAATAGCGCTGGCGATCTTGGACAACTCGAAGATGATCTCTGACTCGCCTGACCACTTCAACTATCTGGGCAATCATTTCTGGACCGAGCATCTGTCTTTCCAACATCATCCCAGGCTAGCGGGGATCTGCACTTCCTACCATACAGTGCCTCGAACGGTGCCATCTGGATACTGGCCTGGAAACTGTTGTTGTACGAGAATTCCACCAGGTGCAAGTGATCTTCCCATGAACCACCGAAGTCAAGTGTACAAGACCGCAATATGTCTTCAAGAGTCTGGATCGTGCGCTCCGACTGGCCATCTGTCTGCGGGTGATATGCTGAACTGAACTGGAGATGAGTTCCCAAACTCTCTTGTAAGCTACGCCAAAAGTGCGACATAAATCTGAATCTCGGTCCGAGGTGATACTGACTGGCACACCGTGCAATCTGACAATCTGCCTGAGGTACATCTCTGCTAACTGAGCCGTCGACTGACCAACTCTTAATGGAAGAAAGTGAGCCACTTTCGTGAGCCTGTCAACTATAACCCAGATAGCATCTCTACCAGCTGGGGATCTATGTAGTCCAGTCACAAAATCCATGGTCACATGCTCCCCACTTCCATTCTGGAATCGGTAAGGGCTGAAGAAGTCCAGCCGGTCTCTGATGTTCGGCTTTAACTTGTTGGCAAACCAAACACCGAGAGACAAACCGAGCTATCTCCCACTTCATGCCATTCTACCAGAAATGCTGTCGGATATCGCGGTACATCTTCGTACTACCGGGATGGATGGAATACTGCGAACTGTACGTTTCTGACATGATCTCCTGTCGGATATCTCCGCTGGGTACACAAAGACGCTTACCATGTCGAAGTGTACCATCCTCATGAATGCATAACTCCGGTCTTCGTTCTGCCTCACACTCTGCTCTGAGTCGCTGAAGCTTAGAATCTGCCGACTGTACCATCCGGATCCTCTCGACTATAGTGGACTGAACTTACATACTGGCCATCAATGCCACACTGGAAGGGAGAACAACTTCAATACCCATCTTCTGAAGATCTGCTAACAGCTCTGGTTGCGCTGTTAGAAAATAAACTCCCGCTCTCCTACTCAATGCATCCGCAACAACATTGGCCTTCCCAGGATGATACTGCAGGTTGACATCATAATCCACAAGAAGCTCCAGCCACCTTCTCTGACGCATGTTAAGATCCTTCTGGGTGAAAACATACTTCAGGCTCTTGTGGTCGATGAAAATCTCCACCCTGTCTCCATACAAGTAGTGCCTCCACAACTTAAGTACAAACACCACTGCTGCCAGCTCCAAGTCATGGGTTGGGTAATTCCTCTCATGATCACAAAGTTATCCTGACGCATAAGCTATTACCTTCCCATGCTGCATCAGAACACATCCTAAACCTCTACCTGAAGCATCACAGTACACCGAGAATCCTCCGGTCCCATCTGGAAGCGTGAGAATAGGAGCTGTATCAGGCCTCGCTTCAACTGCTCAAAAGAACTCTAACACTCTGCTGTCCAAGCAAACTGCGCATCCTTACGGGTCAACTGCGTCAATGGCACTGAAATTTGAGCAAAATCCGAAACAAACCGCCGGTAGTAGTCGACCAATCCAAGAAAACTACGAACCTCTGCAACTGTGCTGGGCACTGGCCATGACTCAATAGCCATAATCTTCTGGGGAACCACTTCTACTCCTCCTCGAGTGATGATATGACCCAAGTACGAAATGCGATCGAGCCAGAACTCGTATTTACTGAACTTGGCATATAACTGGTGCTCTCTGAGGATCTGAAGAACTATACGGAGATGCTGCTCATGCTCCGCCTCACTCTTACTGTAGACCAGAATGTCATCCAAGAACACAATCACAAACTGATCCAAGTAAGGCATGAAGATGCGATTCATGAGGTCGATGAATACTGCCGGCGCATTGGTTGCTCCAAAAGGCATAACAAGGAATTTCCAATGCCCATATCTCGATCTAAAAGCTGTCTTTGGGATGTCCTATTCTCTGACTCTGATCTGATGATAACCTGAGCGTAAATCAATCTTCGAGAATACTGAAGCCCCCTTGAGTTGATCAAATAAGTCATCTATCCTCGGAAGAGGGTATCTGTTCTTGATTGTCACTGAGTTCAAGGTACGATAATCAACACATAACCTGGACGTACCATCCTTTTTTTCACAAGAAGCATCAGGGCTCTCCAAGGCGATCCACTAGCACGAATGAATCCCTTGGTTATGAGTTCTTCAATCATCTTGTACAATATCTCCAACTCTGACGGTGCCATCCTGTAGACTCTCTCTGACACTGGGGCTATCCCGGGAATCAAGTCTATAGTGAACTCGATCTTCCGTTCCGGAGGTATACCTGGAAGTTCTTCTGGGAAACATCTGAAAACTCCTCGACTATCCTGGGCAACTGAACTGCTGCTACAGCCATCCGTAATACTAGAGGAGATGACTCAACTTCGCCTCGGGAGAAAGAAAACTCCGGCTCGCCTGGAATGCTAAAACAACCCTGCCAATGTGGCAGTCTATCCTAGCATACTGGTTCCTCAACCAATCCATCCCTAGGACCACATCATAATCGGCCATCGAGAACTCTATCAATCTAGCGGGGAATTCTCTACCGCTAACTACGATCCGACACGATAAAAATACTCTATCTACTCCCACAAGTCCGTTACCAGTAAGTATATTGAGCCTTACTGATAATAACTCGGGCTCCAATCCTACCCGTGTCGCGAATCGTACAGACATAAATGAATGCGATGCACCAGAATCAAATAATGCTGAAGCTGGAAAGGAGTTGACGAGAATAGTACATGCCACTACCTCTCCTGGTGCCAACCCTTCCTCTACGGTCATCGCCATAGCCTGACCGTGCCCTCGGGGTGCTGGTCCCCTCTGCTGAAGTCCTCGCTGCCTGCTCTGACTCTGGGCTTGGACTTGAACATACTGCTGGGGGTTCTGCTGCTGGAATACTTGGGTCTGAGGCGGCAAGGGCCTCGGCAATGGATACTGCTGCTGCTGTTGGACCGGAGCTGGTCCTCTCACCGAAGAGCTAGAAAGGTTGGACGATGATGAACCACCCCTATTCGGGCAGGATCCAACCCTATGGTCTGGTGCTCCACAAGCCAGACACAATCCCTGTGCCCTGCGACATTCTGCCACCACATGGCCCGGCTTCCCACAATGAGAACAACCCACTGCGGAAGATTGCTTCTGCTTCTGCTGCTGAGGGTGCGTCGGAGTTGAATGCTAAACCGACGTTACTGAGGCCTCTCGCCTCAGAGCTACAATAGTCAAAGCCCTGGCTGTCGGGGCCGGTGCTGAAGACTGATTCATCTGGCCGTGAGATCTCTTCCGACCTCCGACCCTATCCACAATCCTCTGGAAGGTATACTCATGCCTCCGGGCTGCTCTCAAGACTGCATCAAAAGTCTGATGCTCAAACTGCTCAACTGCCAACAAGATCTCCAGGTGAAGTCCCTGCTGGAACCGCTGGGCTCTATCATACTCAGTTGCTACCAAAGTGGGAGCAAACCGACTGAGTCTGGAAAACTCGGCCGCATATCCGTCGACCGTCCTGCCTCCTTGCTTCAGATTGGTAAACCTCGTCTGCAGATCATACCGAGCCACGACATCGAAATACTTGGTCTAGAATCTCTCTCTGAATACTGCCAAAGCAATGGGTACTGCAAATCCAACGGCCTGCGCTGCCCACCAGCTGCGGGCAAGATCTAACAACTGCAGGCGCACAACAGCCACCTTCTCGTTCTCTGGGGTCCTGGCTTCTTCTAGAATCACCTCTGTGTCCTGAAGCCATGCATCTGCCGTGATAGCATCTTCACTACCGTCGAAGAATGGAGGGTTCAAGCGCTTGAAGCTGTTGGCCGCGCTGTTACCCTGATGACCACCCCGGGTCAAAGCATCCGTCACTGCCTGGTGCAAGACATCTCCATGCCGGTCTTAGAAAGCTATCAAGGTCCTGACGAGTCCTGCCAAAGTGCCGTCATCATGTTCTACAGGTTAAACTGGCTGGACTGGTGGCTCTCCACTAGAAGGCACGACTCTGGAAGCTACTCCGGAATGCTGGGCTTGATCTCCAGGTTGCTGCTGGTCCACAGGAGGTGCTCCGCCTTGCTGGTCGGTAGGACCACGAACAATGCCGCTGAAGAAGACGACATAGGGAACAATAAGGAAGGACCAGGACAGATCAACGATACAAGCATATGATCAGGACAAGAATCCAAGAATTCAGAAGATACGAGCAGAGATCAAGGACGAATACTGATTGAGACATCTATTCGGTAAACCCTCACATATCTTGATTTACAAGACCTGCATGGGCCACCACATAGACCATGTCACACCCCAGAACCAGAATACTGGAGAGCGGGGGCAGACATAGCCAGCTACGTATATGAAATGGAATCCATCTCGCTATACGGTCACGGCTGTCTAGATACATGAGGGTTTATCTATAAGCCAACAGTCTCTTAAGGTCATGAACAAGCCTAGTGTCTCAATCACAAGCAAGTAAGTAAAAGTCACAAGATGTATGATCATTAAATATACAATAGTAAGGCATCCCAAACATTACATATTCAGTTGATCATGAAGCTAGTCGTTACAAAATATCAGGACTAGCAAGAGTTTAGTCATACATGATCAACCCTAGGATCTGTTAATCATGTTACAGCCCGTAGGCAGACAGTAAGTAAGTGCAATCGAGCTAAACAGGTGCTCGTCGGCTAAACACCTCAAAAGAATATTTTTACAATAGAGTGGGAGAGCCAAAAATAACCCATTCGTTGCCAGATTCTGTCTAGTGGCCACCATCTAGCTGAAAGGTCGGTAGATCCTCTGGAGCTGCTCCAAAATCTGGCCACACAAAACCAGCTGGGTCAGACCCCAGAAAGAGCAAGTGCCACAAATGAGCTTCACTTAAGAGCTAAAACCAGCAATCAGCACAAGATATAAATAAATGTAAGAACTGGAAATAAAGAAAATACACCGGGATGATATACGACGAGATAACCATGGAACTATTCAGATAACCAGGTTACAACCCGTTAACCAAACAAGGATCGGGGTTGTAACCCTTCGTCTGAACAGAACTTGGAATTCTCACCATTTATCAGTAAAAATAAATACAAGCATTCTGGTCATTCAATAATCTGGAACAGGATCAGGGTAAGACTAGACTAGTTAGACTCCATCCAATCATTTCACGGCCAAGCAAGAATTACGGCTTGACACTTTAACTAACTAGGGTTGTCACAAGCCTAATTACTAACAAGATGTAGTGAGATTACTCCACAGCCACAAGCCCTGCAGACCATCCAGGTTACCCGGGTTAAAAGATTAGAGTTGAATTCAGGTGGGTTCATCGTCCAGGAAACGAATGTACCCTTAGGTAGCTTGAAAGGTGCAACACATGACAGTGTGCTGGAAATGTATCCTACTCGACGGCAGGCTACAGATCCCAAGGCATGCTGTAACTCCACTTTTCCCAATTTTAGTGAAATTTAAAATTTTTAATAATAAATACTTTATTATAAATATATGGTTATGAGTATTTTGGTGGGAATTAATTTTGGGCTACTTTTTAAATTTGAAAAGTGGTTACAACCATTTATTGGTCCCCTCATTTGTTTTTAAAGTTTTAAACTGATTTTTTTTAGCAATTCTGTAATTATTGAAAAGGAAGAGGGGCTGAATGTTAAAAGTATTTGGGCGGAGGGACCTATAGGAAATAAGTTAGAGTAGAGGGGGCTTTTTGCAAAGTTTTTATTTCCCTATTATTACTCTGGAGGAGAGAGACTCCATTTCATTCGACTTATAAAATTTTTCTCCTCCCCAAATTTTACCCTAACCCTAACCCTAATCGGCGGCGACTGCGGCTACTTCCAGCGGTGATTGAAGGCGGCGCGTACCCTTCGGCGGTGCTAGATCTCGGCGGACGGCGAGCCATGACTCCGATCAGCTCTCGACGACTCCGAACAGCAGGCCTAGGGTTCCGACCCAGCGACGACCACGACGACTTGGTCCCGCCCTCCACAGCGACGATGCTGGCTCTCCTTTCCGCCGGCTGAACCGGTCATCATCACGACGGCGACCGATGGGTCTTGATTTCCCTTCAACGATCGACGATCTACGCTCGGTGCAGCGACGAATCGATCATCGGAGCGGTGAGGTTTCCCTGATCCTTTCTATTTCCTTGATTGTTTCCTGATTTGGCCGAACTTGATCGGATCGGATCGGTCGATCAAATCGAAAAGAACGGTAGTTATAAAATTGGATTCGATTGAACTTAAATTAATTTTCTGTTCTTGATACAATGACGCGGGGAACTACCGATCACGGCTGGATGAGGTGACTATGTTCGACTGTTCGAGTTCGTGACGATACTCTGTGATCAATTTTCATTGATCAGGTAATGTTCTGACCTTCTTGAGTTGGAGATCATATTAATTGCTCTGCGTAAATTGATAAATAGGTTGATCAGGACCGGGGACGAATGTAAGTTCAGGTGTACGTGTTCGTTGTTAGTTCATATCCAACTCTAGGCGTGCTCGGTGTGGATCATAACGTCGAGTTCGTGTCCAAGTCTGGGTCGTGTCAGTTGGAGTATCTCAGGAAGGCGGGTTGAATTTTAATACAATTGGCGCGAGTGGGGAGTTTAACTGGGATAAAGTTTAATGGTTTGGTTTTAGCTTTTGATTTCGGATTGTATCATTATTATGTATATTTTTTCCCATCGTTTGATTTGGTTTTTATATTTTGCTTGGGTTCTAATTCTAGGAATCAGTTGTATAATGGACTCTACATTTTTTCTTTCTCATCTTCAGTTCATTCAATTTGTATATTTCTTTCTTGAAGTTTAGTTTGGGAGTATATTCTTTTAGGTGAAATTGGTTACATGAGTTAGCTGTAACTATTTTGAATGCCGGGTTGGGACCATTTGAGTCTGGCACTGATTCAATATTGAGCTTTTTCTTTTACATTGGGCAAATGTTTTAACTGCAATGTTGGGTTGTTCTGGGTTCTTGATTCCGATGGAATATTTCATTAGGTTGCTGCCACAGGAATAATACTGGGTTCCATGAAATTTATGTGGGATGCTATGTCATTACTTGGCGAGACATTAGCTTTGGACATTCAAGTATTGGATGAACTGAGACTTTGCAGCATAAGTTTTTGTTGAATTTAAATTGTATATGTTTTATATATTTAAGTTGATTTCATGATTTGCTTGGGTTTTAACTGAAGATCGGTGTCTTATTTTGTTACTGTTAGAATGGGAATTTCTGAGTTGAGTTGTGTGTTGGGTTTTGTTTGTGGTTAGCTTGTTGTGGTGTATGGCCTGGAGAGTAGTAGCTATTGCCACCTTTAATTTTCCACATATGGGGATGCATTGTTGTGGTGTATGGCCTGGAGAGTAGTAGCTAACTGCAGATGCTATTTAAATTGTTGTTGATATCAAGACAGGTGGGGTTCGAAGCTTAGGAGAGTTCCATAGAGTGGAGCTTGGTTTAAAATGGTTTAGATTCAATTGTATGGTTTGATATTGGTTTGTTGTTGAAACCATATGGTGAGTTGTATGCTCATATAAATAAAAGTGAATTTAGATTGTTGGGTCGCAGTAGGAAGTTTGAATTGGTATGAATTGTGCTTCAAGTTCAAATTGATTGGTGCAGTGGTTACTAAGGTTGATAATATTCTAAACAAACTATTTTTAAGCTAATATAATTCTAAGGTATTTTAATTTTTAGTAATAATTGTTACTAAGGTTGGTCCAGTTTCTATAGGATTTAGACCTTTAGCATTTCTAATAGATAGCTAAATCATTTATAGATATTATCATAGATTTAGTTAGTGACTAATCAATCGTGCTTAACCAACTTGCACTTTAAACTAAATAGGAGGACATCTAGCTCCATTCACTACCGTACCATCCTGGAGCAAGGCAAATACATTCTATGGTTTTGATCGGTACATTTTCTTGTTCTTTATTGCTGACACACTGCGACACATTCATGATCTTTTCTGGCTTGTTCTTTCATGATCTTACTTGTATCTTGGGGTGGGAGAATACTCTAGATATGTGACCAAACTCGGATACTTATTCATGATCTTTAGCTTAGGCCTCGCACAGTGCACGCGGGTCCTAAGACGTACCTTATATGATCTTTCAGGATCTTTTCATGCTCTTTCATGATCTTACCTAAGCCGGTCACATATCATAGAAGTATTTCAAATTTATAACACACATGCTCAGGATTTTGTTCTTACATTAGTTTCCCATGATCCTGATCTTGATATTAGCTATAGTCGTGATCTTTCCTGTATCTTTACATAGTCATGATTTTTCCTGTATCTTTATAGCAGTAGTTCATGTTCTTCATGTTCTTTACATATCTTGTTCTTCTTGTTCTTTCAGCATTTACTTTCCATATCATGATGTTATTGTTCATTACCTAGAACTGTACTTTGCTCCGCTCCTGAATAGGATATGTTGCAGGTATGCTTGCAGGACATTGATTTACTCTATGGGCCAGAACCCAGGATTTAGCTGAGCAGGATGAGGTTTAGCTTGAGGTTTCAGGTTTAGATTACTTAGCTTTACTTTGAGATATTGACTTTAGAGTTCATAGCACTTTTCATTCCTGTTGCTTCTGGTACATTATGATATCTGGATTTGTGGATTATGGTGATCATTCTGGGATACGTTTTTAGATGCTGTAATTTTATTCATATTCATATTATCTGGTTAGTTTTCCTAGATTGGTACAGCTTACTTTGTTGTGTCTAACAACAAAGGCTGGGCGTGTCCGACTCGTATTCGATTATTCGGAAGCGGGTCGTGACATGTTTTTAGTGGTGGCCCATGCAGGTCTATCCTAATAGTACCTAGGACTTAGCGTACTATTGGGGGACTTAATTTACACTAGGGAAATTTGATCACATCATAGGAAAATTGGGAAATAAGGGTATATCAGGTGTATCAGGTATTTTAATATTCTATAAACACTTGTTGTATTTAGGCCTAGGTTATTTTTAACAGTTTTCTATTTTTCAGACGATTCAGACACGCAAATATCAGAACAGTCGATCCATCTACACTTGAAGGTTTCGAGCTCACACTACCTTCTATTACTCTACTATCCCCATGGGTAGTACGTAGTTGATGGAGACGTTTGAAGAGTCCCTTGACAACCAGAGGAAGCAGGCCATCCTTTCTATGTCAGACTTGTGGATGCACTCTCCGAGCCAGGAAGGACTTCTGATTTCCAGACTTTTGGACTTCTCGACGCCAAGCGCATATCTTGCACCGAGTAGCAGATCGAGAACTTGGAGTTACCACTGAAGATCACCCAAGTTTCTGAGGACCCGACTTCTCTGAAGATTTGAGCCACCTGCCAGGGGATCTAGAATGTAGCACAGACAATAGGACACAACGGGAAACTGAAGCTCAGAAGAAACATGAATATTTATGACAAAGACAACAACTGCCCTGGACCCGCAAAGCGTCACAACACTCAGTCAGTTTCTTCGTCACATCACCAGTCGCATCATCAGGAGCAGATCTCAGCAGCCAGCACGCCAACAGTCATATATCCCTGCCAGAGGCCTGTACTTCAGCCCCAACGGGAGATCCAGATTCAGATCCAGCCGACGATATTTACAATTTTGCCACCTCTCAGGATGCCACTGTGAAGAGTGCCGCAAAAGATGGAGTCTATGCTTGATCTACAGATCGTCTGCCCACCCAGTCAGGGATTGCCAGAGACCATTGATCACACTGCCCAAGGGCGAACACGAAGAGCACCAGGACTACAGCAAGGGGACCAGCCTCTCTAAATTCAGCAACCACATGGAGTACTACCGCAGGGATCAACCTACGCCAGGACAATTGAAGAAGATTTCCGTTCCGGAGGAATACTGAAGACAGACTAAAGACTGAAGATTTTTGCATGGTTAGGAAAACCATGTATCTTGATTAGCAACCTAGTTTTTCTTAAATTTCTTTTAGCATCTAGACAATTTCTTGGAACTTCTTGTTTTCTATTTTGGAATCTTGGTAGGTATTCGAAACTTAACTCGAGATACTGTTTCCTATTCGTTGATTGGTACTCCAATCCATTCTTCGTAACCTTGCTCTTTTCGAGATTCTACTCAGAATTTTGTTTCCTATTCAGGACTAGTTACAATTTGTAAATTTTGTTTTCTTTCCGAAGTTCAGTTTTCTATTTGGGCATTGTTGGAATTTGATTCAATACTTGTTCCTATTCACCAGAGATCGTTTGAAAACTTGGATTTGACCTGTTCCCTATGTGAGATTTTGTTTCCTACGTGGCTTGTTTTCTATTTGAAATTTTTATTTTCCTTCACAACTTTGCTTCGATCTTGTTCCCTATTTGAGGTATCGCTTGTTCCATGGATATTATTTTGTTCACCCATTGATTCTTTTTCCTACTCGTACCATTCGAGATTTTAAGATCCTGTTCCCTATTTCGATACTTTGTTTGTTTGTGATTTTGTCTCCCATTCAAGTTTTACCAGACTTTGAATTTCAGTTCCTACTCGCGATCCGTTGAGACCGTGTTCCCTATTCTAAACCTTGTTTCCTCATCAAGATTTTCTAGTCGAGATTTTATTTCCTAATCACGACTTTGTTGATATTGGTTCCCTAATTGAGACCTTGTATCCTATGGGAGGTTGTTTTCCTTTGAAATTTTGTCTGAGGTTTCGTTGTTAATTGAGATGTTGTTGAACCTTGTTTCTAGTACGGGATTTTAATTCTTATTTTGAAACTTGTCTCCTATCTAATATCTTGTCTCAGTTCATCCTTCGAGACCTGTTATCCTTTCGGGATAACGTCCCATATATAGAATCTTGTTACCATTTCAGATATCAGTTGAAATTCTGTTATAATTTGAAACTTCGCTCCCTGTCTGAAATTTTAAATCTCCCTGGCTGCCCTTTTGTACTCACCGATGGGATCCCTTGTCGTCTCTTAGTACCTAATAAATCCTTGTATTCTAACAGTCACTTACCATTTCCGTGACTTAGACTATTGAAACTCATTTTGAATTCCTTGAAAATCTTTTGAAATTCCTAGGGATAAAGTCGAGAGGCTATTCGATGACCTACTATGGCATGACAGTTGCGCGCTGCAGCCATTAGCTGGATTATGAGACTGAGGGTTCACTGCAGCCAGTACGCACTGGCGAGGCAGGAACTTTAAGTTGAAGTGATTTCAGACAATCACAGGATTTCGAGTACTGTCGAGACTTGTCATATTCTTCATACCTTGATCTCTTGGGTTGCTTCGTCAATGATTGTTGAAAAATGGATAAGGTTGACAGATTATTCGGTGACATATTGTTATTTGAGTCACAGAGCCGAAAGTCCACTGCAGTCAGATATACTGGCGGGGTAGGGATTCTAGACAAAGTGATTCAAATAGCTATATGTTCCCGGACACCATGGAAACTATACCCTTTTCATATGATTATTGGTTTTCGAGAATCACAAGATCCTTGCACGTTCATCCTGATTTGATACTGTATCTCCTGAGTATTGCGTACGTCTCCTCAATCAACCCTTGCTAAATTTTCTTCTAGCATTTTATCGTTAGATCATTGAATTCCTCAAAATTGTATATTACCAGATTGTGATTCCGTACTTCGTTTGTGATTTGTCTAAACTTCGATCTTAAGTCATGTCCATCTGACCATGATTTCCTATTTTGACCTAGCCCATTTTGATCGTACTTAATAATTGTGTCTTCATGATTTTGCTCCTCTAAGATGCAATTGAACTTCATTCCATTTATGCCTATTTAATCCTTGATCATTGTTAGATCGTATTATTTTCTTGTGTGTAATTATCGTATTTGATCTCAAAAGCTCAGGGCATCTCAAGTTGCACAGGATCGACAGAAGTACTAGGCAAATAGCAGCAGACGGACACTTGAGTTCGATGGTGGAGACAGAGTATTCCTGAAGATCTTACCGACTAGGGGCGTCATCAGATTCAGCAGAGGCGGGAAGCTCAGTTCGAGATTCATCGACCTTTCGACGTGACGGCGCGGATTGGTGAGGTGGCATATCGTTTAGCGCTTCCAGCTAGCTTACAGGGAGTGCACGACGTTTTCCACGTATCCCATCTTCGACGCTACATTCCAGACCCGAGCCATGTGGTGGACTATTCAGCTAGAGGTGGGCCGAGATTGACCTACAAGGAGCAGCCAGTGGAGATCCTTGACAGGAGAGAGAAGCAGCTGCAGAATCAGGCTATTTCACTTGTCTGCGTCATGTGGAGACACCACTCTCCGGGAGAGTCCACATGGGAGCGCGAGGACGAGATGCGGGAGTGCTATCCCAATTTTTGTTTGAGTATACCTTGATATTGAGAAATTTTGAAATACAATAAAAATGAATTGTGTTTGAACCTTCTTGAGATTTTGCTTTGAGATTGTTTTGTTGTCTCTCGAATTTCGAGGACGAAATTTTTCAAGGGGGAGAGATTTGTAACTCCACTTTTCCCAATTTTGGTGAAATTTAAATTTTTAATAATAAATACTTATTATAAATATATGGTTATGAGTATTTTGGAGGGAATTAATTTTGGGCTACTTTTCAAATTTGAAAAGTGGTTACAACCATTTATTGGTCCCCTCATTTGTTTTTAAAGTTTTAAACTGATTTTTTTAGCAATTCTGTAATTATTGAAAAGGAAGAGGGGCTGAATGTTAAAAGTATTTGGGCGGAGGGACCTATAGGAAATAAGTTAGAGTAGAGGGGGCTTTTTGCAAAGTTTTTATTTCCCTATTATTACTCTGGAGGAGAGAGACTCCATTTCATTCGACTTATAAAAATTTTCTCCTCCCCAAATTTCACCCTAACCCTAACCCTAATCGGCGGCGACTGCGGCTACATCCAGCGGCGATTGAAGGCGGCGCGTACCCTTCGGCGGCGCTAGATCTCGGCGGACGGCGAGCCACGACTCCGATCAGCTCTCGACGACTCCGAGCAGCAGGCCTAGGGTTTCGACCCAGCGACGACCACGACGACTTGGTCCCGCCCTCCACAGCGACGATGCTGGCTCTCCTTTCCGCCGGCTGAACCGGTCATCATCACGACGGCGACCGATGGGGCTTGATTTCCCCTCAACGATCGACGATCTACGCTCGGTGCAGCGACGAATCGATCATCGGAGCGGTGAGTTTTCCCTGATCCTTTCTATTTCCTTGATTGTTTCCTGATTTGGCGATCTTGATCGGATCGGATCGGTCGATCAAATCGGGAAGAACGGTAGTTGTAAATTGGATCGATTGAATGCTTAAATTAATTTTCCGTTCTTGATGCAATGACACGGGGAACTACCGATCACGGCTGGATGAGGTGACTGTGTTCGACTGTTCGAGTTCGTGATGATACTCTGGGATCAATTTTCATTGATCGGTAATGTTCTGACCTTCTTGAGTTGGAGATCATATTAATTGCTCTGCGTAAATTGATAAATAGGTTGATCAGGACCGGGGACAAATGTAAGTTCAGGTGTACGTTTCGTTGTTAGTTCATATCCAACTCTAGGCGTGCTCAGTGTGGATCATAACGTCGAGTTCGTGTCCAAGTCTGGGTCGTGTCAGTTGGAGTATCTCAGGAAGGCGGGTTGAATTTGAATACAATTGGCGCGAGTGGGGAGTTTAACTGGGATGAAGTTTAATGGTTTGGTTTTAGCTTTTGATTTCGGATTGTATCATTATTATGTATATTTTTTCCCATCGTTTGATTTGGTTTTTATATTTTGCTTGGGTTCTAATTCTAGGAATCAGTTGTATAATGGACTCTACATTTTTCCTCATCTTCAGTTCATTCAATTTGTATATTTCTTCCTTGAAGTTTAGTTTGGGAGTATATTCTTTTAGGTGAAATTGGTTACATGAGTTATCTGTAACTATTTTGAATGCCGGGTTGGGACCATTTGAGTCTGGCACTGATTCAATATTGAGCTTTTTCTTTTACATTGGGCAAATATTTTAACTGCATGCTGGGTTGTTCTGGGTTCTTGATTCCTATGGAATATTTCATTAGGTTGCTGCCACAGGAATAATACTGGGTTCCATGAATTTATGGGGGATGCTATGCATTACTTGGCGAGACATTGGCTTTGGACATTCAAGTATTGGATGAACTGAGACTTTGCGGCATGAGTTTTTGTTGAATTTAAATTGTATATGTTTTGTATATTTAAGTTGATTTCATGATTTGCTTGGGTTTTAACTGAAGATCTGTCTATTTTGTTACTGTTAGAATGGGAATTTCTGAGTTGAGTTGTGTGTTGGGTTTTGTTTGTGGTTAGCTTGTTGTGGTGTATGGCCTGGAAGAGTAGCTATTGCCACCTTTAATTTTCCACATATGGGGTGCATTGTTGTGGTGTATGGCCTGGAGAGTAGTAGCTAACAGCAGATGCTATTTAAATTGTTGTTGATTCAAGACAGGTGGGGTTCGAAGCTTAGGAGAGTTCCATAGAGTGGAGCTTGGTTTAAAATGGTTTAGATTCAATTGTATGGTTTGATATTGGTTGTTGTTGAAACCATATGGTGAGTTGTATGCTCATATAAATAAAAGTGAATTTAGATTGTTGGGTCGCAGTAGGAAGTTTGAATTGGTATGAATTGTGCTTCAAGTTCAAATTGATTGCGCAGTGGTTACTAAGGTTGATAATATTTCTAAACAAACTATTTTTAAGCTAATATAATTCTAAGGTATTTTAATTTTTAGTAATAATTGTTACTAAGGTTGGTCCAGTTTCTATAGGCTTTAGACCTTTAGCATTTCTAATAGATAGCTAAATCATTTATAGATATTATCATAGATTTAGTCAGTGACTAATTAATCGTGCTTAACCAACTTGCACTTTAAACTAAACAGGAGGACATCTAGCTCCATTCACTACCGTACCATCCTGGAGCAAGGCAAGTACATTCTATGGTTTTGATCAGTGCATTTTCTTGTTCTTTATTGCTGACACACTGCGACACGTTCATGATCTTTTCTGGCTGTTCTTTCATGATCTTACTTGTATCTTGGGGTGGGGGAAATACTCTAGATATGTGACCAAACCCGGATACTTATTCATGATCTTTAGCTTAGGCCTCGCACAGTGCACGCGGGTCCTAAGCCGTACCTTATATGATCTTTCAGGATCTTTTCATGCTCTTTCATGATCTTACCTAAGCCGGTCACATATCATAGAAGTATTTCAAATTTATAACACACATGCTCAGGATTTTGTTCTTACATTAGTTTTCCATGATCCTGATCTTTATATTAGCTATAGTCGTGATCTTTCCTGTATCTTTACATAGTCATGATTTTTCTGTATCTTTATAGCAGTAGTTCATGTTCTTCATGTTCTTTACATATCTTGTTCTTCTTGTTCTTTCAGCATTTACTTTCCATATCATGATGTTATTGTTCATTACCTAGAACTGTACTTTGCTCCCTCCTGAATAGGATATGTTGCAGGTATGCTTGCAGGACATTGATTTACTCTATGGCCAGAGCCCAGGATTTAGCTGAGCAGGATGAGGTTTAGCTTGAGGTTTCAGGTTTATATTACTTAGCTTTACTTTGAGATATTGACTTTAGAGTTCATAGCACTTTTCATTCCTGTTGCTTCTGGTACATTATGATATCTGGATTTGTGGATTATGGTGATCATTCTGGGATACGTTTTTAGATGCTGTGATTTCATTCATATTCATATTATCTGGTTAGTTTCCCTAGATTGGTACAGCTTACTTTGTTGTGTCTAACAACAAAGGCTGGGCGTGTCCGACTCGTATTCGATTATTCGGAGCGGTCGTGACATGT
>JANAVB010006327.1:0-44621 GCA_029216955.1 Iris pallida
AAAATGGTCTACACCACAGGAGGCGTCGACGTAGAGTCCATTACCAATATTTGGTTGGAAAAATTTCGAGTGTCTTGGCATTTGGTAGTTCTTTTGTTGAATGTTACGCAAGAAGAGTAATGTAAGGCCAATTAAGTAGTTTCTTATACGGGTATATTTTCTTCTCTTGAAAATGTACAAGTGAACGGAGATTCGAAGCAAAACAGTATAGAATAATGCATATATAGGTGTACATTAGGCTTGAAGCCCACACATCCACTCGATCCTCTCGACTACAATTAAATAAAAATCGTAGGGACGTATACATAGTAGAGCGTCTTCGCTACAAAGTAAGTACTTTTGAATGGGAGCGAGGGACAATTTGGATGGGATTGATTTATGAATCACGCGTCAGACCACGTGATGTCCAAATCACCGACATCGGAGTTGGGAACGCCTAGTGCCTTCCACACGGCAGGAGAAGCGTCCACAATGTTGTTCGGACACGGAGGCTGAAAGTCGTGATCGGCGTCGCATCCATGAACAGAATCGCACTCGTCTACGACTTTGGCCAAAACAGACTTGCCATGGCATTGATCCTGATTTTCTTGAGGCACCTGCTACCGTGGTTGTACCATCCGGTTGAAAGAGCTACGACCATCTCAGCGTCGCTGTGGTAGCTGTTGTCGCACTCCGAGGGGCCACCTCCGTCCCCGCCTTTGGCAAAACTGTTAATGGTCATATGGGCGTGTGTGTTACCCGTTGCAGGTGGCGAGCACTGGTACTGAGGGTACTTCTCGCCAGCCTTGCAGCAGTCGGAATCGTGCTCCGTGTTGCAATGGTGAGTCTTGCCAGGCAAATAGCCACTGGGGCTACATGCTCCTTCTCCTCCTTGTAATTGTAACAGGGAGGAGGAACGGGAGCAAGAGCCAAGAGTAGTAGAGCATGCTAGGAGTACTCCTATAAGTAGAACAATAGCCAAATGTGCCATTTCCTCCTCGCTCGCTCGCTCGATCGCTATATATAGGAAGGAGGTCGGTATGAAAATGGTTGAAGTGGCTATATGTGGCCTTCCCGCGCGTTGTGGTATTTATAAGACAGACTGACAGTTAGCTAATCATTCATTTTGCATGCATAATAGGATTAAACCTAATAAAATCTTGCCGGCTACGGCGTACAACGTACGGGAGCATGCATGGTGCATAAGTGCATTTACGTATATATATAATAAAAGCTTATATATATAATCCCATGCTTAAGTAGCTAGGAAGAAAGCAAAATTTAGGAACACGTCCTGTCCTGTCCTGGTTATTTATATATGTTAATTTTGACATTATTCTACACTACATTCATATATTAATTAATTAGTAACATGGCTTATGGCTTATGTCTTATGTTGTAAATAATATGGCTAATTATGTGGTAAATAATTATAATGATTAAGCAAGCAACGTTCCGGCCGGGTCCAACCAACTGCATGCATTTTCTTTTATTATTATATACATGAGCTAGCTCCGGAGAGAAAATGTTTAGCTCAACCTTCAAATACCTAGCTCCCGGCCACTTCATCTTCAATATCCCATCCATCCACCCACGGTGGCGGTCGGATAAATAGTATAGCTTTTTATTTGACAAGAAAAATATCATTAACGACCTATCGAAATAGCAACTACCTGCATGCATGTTGAAGAAGACACATTCACTAAATATATAGTCCCACATCGGAAAACTGCATGAACCTACAAATACATATATTAAGCATGACTGTGTTAGACTCCATGTCGTGCAAAATCCGTGCCAGTCCGATCGACATGAGTCGCTCCCTCGCAACATAATAAATATAATAGTCTTATCTTGCGTTGCCTTGCCGGGTGCGGGTTCACAACTAAGTCAATTTTGTTTATTTCTATCTTGACTAGCTGTACTAGGTAGGTTTGTATATGTGCTTTCCGTGTACCTTGATTACTATTCGGATAGAATTATTTCCTTGTCCCAAAGGTTCTTCTTGCCAGTATTAGGTAGGTTCAATTACTAGCTACTCGGGCCGAATTAATTCTTTGTCCCAAACGTTCATTTATTTAACCCAAACATGAAGCCATTTTGTGTTTTAGCCGCGTCGTGCCCCTTCAGATGGAAATTGTCAACACCACGTGAGGCAAGGAAGCCTTGCCTTGCCGACCTCAATGCGGGTGCACAATTAAATCAAGCAATGCATCTTGTTTTTGTCTATTCCTATCATGACTTTATTAGGTAGCTAGGTTACTATGAAAGTACTTTTTTGTGTAATTCTGTTACTATTTGAGTCTAATTAATTATTTTTTCCCCCAATGATTCATTTATTTAATCCAAGCATGGAGGCTTTTTGCGTTTTGGTCGCACCTCTTGATGGAAATGATCTACACCACATGAGTCGACGACGCGAAAACTATTTCCATTATTGGATTGAAAATTTAATCCAGAAAGTATATAATGTACTATTGTTTATATTTATAACTATATTCATTATATTTATAGGTCTATGCATAGGCAAAAGCTTTGCGTGCTGCCACTTAGGTTTGCCTAGTCAAATGAAAAGAACGGATTAGTCCAATAAATTATCAACTGTCAACCACAAATAAATGACAATCAACAATTTATGCAAACAATATATTAATAAAGTCTCACATAATGGAAATAGATCGAGTTCAGCCACATATTGATCGACTCGGCAATTGGCTGTGATGGACATCATGATGTGCTAAATCAGTGCCCGTCCGTCCGACATGAGTTGCTCCCTCGTAACATAATAAATATAATAGTCTTATCTTGCCTTGCGTTGCCGAGTGCGGATGCGGGTTCACAACTAAGTCAAATTTGTTTATTTCTATCTTGACTAGCTGTATTAGGTAGGTTTGTATATACGCTTTCCGTGTACCTTCATTACTATTCGAATAGAATTATTTCTTTGTCCCAAAGGTTCTTTTTGCCTGTATTAAGTAGGTTTGTAAGTGCTTTTTTTATGTAATTAATCTCCTTACTAGCTACTCGGACCGAATTAATTCTTTGTCCCAAACGTTCATTTATTTAACCCAAACATGAAGTCATTTTGTGTTTTAGTCGCGTCGTGCCCCTTCAGATGGAAAATGTCAACACCACGTGAGGCAAGGAAGCCTTGCCTTGCCTTGCCGACCTCAGTGCGGCTGCACAATTAAATCAAGCATGCATCTTGTTTTTGTCTATTCCTATCATGACTTTATTAGGTAGCTAGGTTACTATGTAAGTACTTTTTTGTGTAATTCCGTTACTATTCGAGTCGAATTAATTATTTTTTCCCCCAATGATTCATTTATTTAATCCAAGCACGGAAGCTTTTTCCATTTTGGTCGCACCTCTTGATGGAAAGGGTCTACACCACGTGAGTCGACGATGCGGAATCTATTTCCAATATTGAATTGAAAATTTAATCCAAAAAGTATATAATGTGCTATTGTTTATATTTATAACTATATTCATTATATTTATAGGTCTATGCATAGGAAAAAGCTTTGCACGCTGCCACTTAGGTTTGCCTAGTCAAATGGAAAGAACACATTAGTCCAATTAATTATCATTTGTCAACCACAAATAAATGACAATCTATAATTTATGCAAACAATATATTAATAAAGTCTCACATAATGGAAATGGATCGAGTTCAGCCGCATGATCGACTCGGCAATTGGCTGTGATGGACTTTATGTTGTGCTAAATCAGTGCCCGTCCGTCCGACATGAGTCGCTCCCTCGTAACATAATAAATATAATAGTCTTATCCTGCCTTGCGTTGCCGAGTGCGGGTGCGGGTTCACAACTAAGTCAATTTTGTTTATTTCTATCTTGACTAGCTGTATTAGGTAGGTTTGTACATGTGCTTTTCGCGTACCTTCATTACTTTTCGGATAGAATTATTTCTTTGTCCCAAAGGTTCTTTTTTCCTGTATTAGGTAGGTTTGTAAGTACTTTTTTTATGTAATTAATCGCATTACTAGCTACTCGGGCCGAATTAATTCTTTGTCCCAACGTTCATTTATTTAACCCAAACATGAAGGCATTTTGCGCTTTAGTCACGTCGTGCCCCTTCAGATGGAAAATGTCAACACGCCGTGAGGCAAGGAAGCCTTGCCTTGCCGACCTCAGTGCGGGTGCACAATTAAATCAAGCATGCATCTTGTTTTTGTCTATTCCTATCATGACTTTATTAGGTAGCTAGGTTATTATTGTAAGTACTTTTTGTGTAATTTTGTTACTATTCGAGTCGAATTAATTTTTTTTTCCCCAATGATTCATTTATTTAATCCAAGCACGCAGGCTTTTTGCGTTTTGGTCGCACCTCTTGATGGAAAGGGTCTATACCACGTGAGGCAACGACGCGAAATCTATTTCCAATATTGGATTGAAAATTTAATCCAAAAAGTATACAATGTACTATTGTTTATATTTATAACTATATTCATTAATTATATTTATAGGTCTATGCATAGGAAAAGCTTTGCGCGCTGCCACTTAGGTTTGCCTAGTCAAATAAATTGCCAACTGTCAACCACAAATAAATGACAATCAATAATTTATGCATACAATATATTAATAAAGTCTCACATAATGGAAATGGATCGAATTCAGCCACATGATCGACTCGGCAATGTCGACAGGACTCCTCTCTCTCTCTCTCTCTCTCTCTCTCTCTCTCTCTCTCTCTCTCTCTCTGCAAAAAAGAAAATTCCTAAATATTTTCAAAAAAATGTAATAAAAGGAATTATGCATGTATAACCATTTTATTTTGGACTTCTTCATAATTAAATCTTCGTCGGTTAGTCCGTTGGTAATAGGCCCGCGATTTAATTTTTGGCCCATAAAGAGATTTTTTTCCCTCTAAAAGTTTTGTTTACGTACACTATATATTGTGGGCATCGTAATAAGATGACGTGCCTGCATGGAGGGAAAAAAATTCTAGAGTTTGACAGGCCGTTCTGAGAAATCGTCTTTAGGACTCACTTATGTAGAAGTATGAAATTTTCAGGCACATCTAAGGCAAGAACTCCTATGCGCCCTGAAACATCATGCACCCCAAATTGACATGCGCCGAGGAACTCAAACATAACACTTGGCACAGCAAAAATATGAAAGAGTAAAGACATAAAAGTTAGACTTTTATTTCATATGAAAGTCTATTACATGTCCAGAACTCTTTTACAAAGAAAATTCTACTAGAAAGAAAAAGCCTAAAAGCTACAGCCAGGTGCATCACTTCAGCATCTCAGTGTATAGCGCATCACTTTTTCTCGTCATAGCGAATCACTTCTTCGAGGGTTTCGACCAATGAAGCATTTATTGAGCAGCACGCGGGTTAGCAATCAACCCGAACCCGGTGGCTCTTCCAGCATAACCGAAATTGGGTCACGACGACCCCGATCTTTGGATGCAACAGGCACCCAATGTCATAATAACACTGCCGACAAGAGGTTCAAACAAAGTTGTTGTGTCCAAAGCAACTCGGTACATCTCAGTCTTCTGATGGAGTTCATCGACAAAGCTTCTTCGAACGTAGAGATCTGCAACCCACAGTGCAGTGTCTCGCCAAGGAGGAGGACCAGTCGAGTTCATCTCCATTTGAGGAAAAAATGAGAAGCAAACTTCTCTTCACAAAACAATTTATAGGCCAGGGTAACTCGTACCTATGCGCCAAGTGGCAGCCTCTTAGAATTCAGTACAATGAACTTGCATTAATGTCGATGAATCTGCCTCTTCAAATTCAGCCGAGACATACAACCATCAATGCCTCGAAGAACTCAACAGACGGACTAATGGGGATGTGCCACGCAACAAATGCGCCCGTCAGCATTATGCGCTCCATACTGATGCACCCAACGGAGCACAGACCCATGTGCTCCGTGGGACACAAATCAATACGCCCACACGAAGCTCACCCCCCGTCGAAGCATTTAATGCTGAAGTGACTAAAATGACAGCAGACCACGCCTCGATGTCAGAACAGTTGGCAGCTTTTGCAGAAAAAAAGGAGCCACCAACGTCATCTTCATCATTACATTCTGTCGGTTACAGCCGTGTTTTGCCACGTGGCCGACCGACCACTCGCATGCGCCTCCGCTGCCATGCGGCCAGAAATCTGCATGCGCCTCCGACTTACTCCTGATCCCAAAACACAGATAGCAAGTCCTTGCATGTGCCTCCGCGACCATGCGCCCAGAAATCTGTTCCAAAGGTAGGTTTGTGTAAGTGCTTAATCTCCGTGTACCTTCATTACCATTCGGGTAGAATTATTTCTTTGTCCCAAAGGTTCTTTTTGCCTGTATCAGTGTAAGGACCCTGATTTTTTTAGAATTAGTTTTTTATCTATTTTATATATTTTCTGTTTATTAAATTAGATTTTATTTTTAATTATGACTATAGATGTACTTTTTTGTAGTTTTGATTTTTGAAGCACAATAATTATCAATTTCTCAAATCTATCCCCATCATTGTATTCTAGACGAGTCCACCTTCAGTTTGATATATCATGTCCCATCCAAACGTGTTCTCTTGTGCTATATTTTTTCATGTGCAACTTTAGAGGTAAAATAGTCATTTTAGTCTCTACCGTAAAATTTGACTAGCTTTCCAATTAGCAATTAAGGCCCAACTTCGATCCAAATCATTTGACCCAACATATAATTTTGATCCATTTTGAGCCTACTACGCACATGTCATTGGTGTGCCACTCAATTGAGTTCCCATGTACTAGTTTATCTTAAGTGGCACACAAGTCGAAACTATAGACATATTGGACTCAAATCGATCACAAAAATTGTACCGATCCAAAACTAGTCCACCTAGGGACCCGTGGAGCCTACCCTAGGGTATCCTAACCTATTAGACATATCTTAGATTGATTTTTAGGATTAATATGCAGCCACATTAATCAAATCTAATTTAAATCAAATCTTATAACAACTTTCCTATTTTGGAACCAATTTAAATCCAAGGAGATAGAATTAGTGTATCTTTTAGAATATGCAATCAAATTCCACCAAATCAAATCCTACTCCACCCCAACTTATTTTCCCTTACGTGAATCTCTTCCATCTAGGATTTACATACATTTTTTATATATTTCTCTATTAAAACCCTCCAATTTCTTTTCTATTTCCGCACTTTTCTTTTCACCCCACAGAAACTCATCACCCCGACCTCTTCCAACCCTCCTACCACCTTCATCTCGACCATAAGACACCCTCTAACACCTCGACACCTTTTTAAGGAGCCTCGGCCCCTAATTTGATCGATGCGAGGCATGGAAGGCACCCGAAGTCGACCGAATTAGTGCTGAATTCGTCACAACAGGTTAGTCAACTTGTAGACGAGATTTTATCAACTTTTTCTCATCCATTTTACTTCAAACTAATCTAAGAGTTACCTTTGTGTGTCTACTCCAACCTATGATCATCGGATCCCCCAGTTCCAAGCGGTTTGTCCATGACATCGATTCTACGACAGGGTGTCTAGAACTGACAAATCTGGTTGCGAGTCATTTTTCACCTATCCAAGGTCAGTTTCTAACCTTCTAATATTTTTATTCAGAATCTAGACGTCGATACCTTTCCGACGCATATCTTTAGTATAGGTTTCACATCCGTTTGCTATTTTTAAAAATTTATGACATTTGCCGTGTCACCGAACTCCGAAAAATTCTGCTTTTCTTGTGTCCAAAAGTGTCAAAACTCCATGAAACCATATTGAACTTTATGTTGTGCAAGGTTTAACATTATAAATACTATTTTAACTAATTTCTGGAATTTTTATAGAATTTAATATTTTTAAACATTTATTGTTTCGGGCCTCAAATCGCAAACCAAGTCTAGGAATAATATTGTAGAATCAATACAAATCTTGTACAGATATTTTTTTTATGTATAAAATATATTATTTATATTATATAATATTTATAAATATTTTTCAGAATTAAAAGAGATATTTTATGTTAATAATATATTACTTTTATATATAGATTTAATACTATATATGTTATATTAAATAAAGTAGGTCAATATGACTAGTTTTGGTATAAATATATTATTAAGGTCTATATATCATAAGTACATATATAGTAAGTTATTAATTTATATTATATTCGTATTTCGGAATTCAAGCGTCGAAACTGAGATCCGTCAATTCCAGTGATCTCACATCGCTAAAATTGACAAAGTGACCGTATGGATCGCCAAGACAAGATTGTTAACCATGTGGTTAATCATCTTGTCTCGATTCGTGTGGCATAGGTTTAGCTGTATGAATTACGAGATGCAAACGTAATATTTGAAGCTAGAGTTTGTAATCCATAATATTAACGAATAGTTATCATAGAGATTAGTATAACCTAGCTCTAGGTGGTATGATTAATAAAATAGTTTATGTAGGTATTACACGACTTAGAATGACCCAAGCTTTCTTGGTAGGAGTGGTTAGTCATAATTGTATTTATTAAATAATGCATATTTGTTTATGATTTGGGTTGGTAGATATTGCACGGAGTATGATTCATTCGTTCATGGATGGTTCGGATATATTTTGGTTCTGCACTCTCCGTACAGATTGGACAAAACTCCAGGTAAGTACACATTGCCAAACTTTACAGTATTTACATGCTTTTCTATAGTTCCATTCCTTCTTGCTTGGTTATATATTTTTTTGCTTCATTTATGGTTACTTTCTAGTTTCACGTGCACGTAGATTGTTACTTTTTTTCCATATTACTTGTGATATCTTTCCTATCTTATTTGTGTCTAGTGATAGAATTGATAATGCATGTGCCATGTTTCCCCTGACCTGTTTGACTCGTACTAGACTTGGACATGACTAGATAGACTTGAATTCCTAGTACCTTAGGAGAGAATATTTTCTTAGTTGTAGATGTACCTCTATTGTTAGTGCCTCCCCGGGCTACGATAGAGCACCTGTTATAGGACTGTTAGTGCCTCATCGGTCTTAATTTTTATCACATGCACCTATAGCCATGATTAATATTATATTCTTATGACATGTCACCATCTGTAGAGTTCATTTATGTGTTATCCTTTCCTCTACTTGTTATTCCTATTTTTCTTGCATGTTTTTTAATGTACAGTAGCATGTATATTATGTGTCTTGCTAGTCCTCTGAGGACCTGGTATTAGATGAAGGTATGGTACATTAATGGAGGATGATTGCTACACCAAGACTGCAGGTATATTTAGTTGATATTTTATCTTTCTCTTCCGTAATTAGATTTTGTCCTATATTTGATTCTTGCTGCATTATAGCCTAGTCTTGTACAAGCTTCTACTTTCCACTAGCTTGTTCATGATAAATATGTTATTGGGGATCCACTCTAACATATTTATCTATTCTAGAATCAGTGTATTATGGTCTGATCAGCCTTACTGCACTTGATTCGTTATTATTACTGATATTTAGTGGATTGAGATATAGTTGGTCTAGAATAACCAAACAGCTTATACGTATTTGAGTTAGGCTGGAGTCCTCTCGATACGCAGCTGGCATGTATACGTATCATAGTCCTATGTATTTTGGGACTGGGGCGTTATATATTTTTTTTGGTGTCCCATGCAGTTCGAGTTAGCCGTTTCGGTTACGTTACTGTACCGAGCGGGCCTGTAAACATGACTAAACCCTTAGGAATCTCAATCCACAACGGCCTTGACAATTCTTTAAAAATTTCTCTATTGTCCTTGAACTTTGTATTTGCTCTCGATTATTCTTCCCTTGCTTTTTCATGTCATTGCTTCTCGTCTCTTCTTATTTCGGAGTGACAAATAATCGTGCTATATAGGATTTATCAAAAAAATTATTTAGTTATAGTGTAAGTTAGTTTGTTTATTGTATTTTGATTGCTCGATAGATATGAGGGATTAGAGATGCCATGTGCCATAGGTATCTAGTGGTATGGATTTTTTTGCAACTAATATACAAGGGTTATAAAATTTTAAGCCATCATATATTTGATGGGATAGTGTGACCAAAGGTGGGTAGACATCCTTAGTATAGAAATAAATATATGGTCATACTAGGTTACGCCCTTTTGGTAGTCACTTGATCAAGAATAGAGTGATAGTTTTAGTGTAGAGATTGGCCCTCGATAAGAAGAACCCAAACATAGCCTAACCCAGCCTATTTACTATTATGCCCTATCATTCATGAAGTTAGGATTAGACAGAATGGTAGGTATCACTTAGCTTGGTCAGGTAAAAAGAGACTTGTACAAAAGTGATAATAGTATGGTTATGAGGATATAGCTAGATGTTTAGATTAGATGTACAATTTAGAAGTTTCATAAGCTCAACCTAGATAATCACAATAACATATGAGGATCCCTAGTAGGTAAAATAAGTTGGCAACCTTTCAAATTTAGGAAGAAGTTAGTGGCCATGGATGGTAGAACAATAATTACCGATTGTTGAATTAGTATTAGCTTGCCAGTTATTTCTTTTAGGCTAGAGTGGCAATCTTTTAGACTATGTTTCTTAAATATTTGAAGAACAGACCGATCATTGTTCGGTGGTTGAAAATCGTCTTCTTCTGTATCATTATTGAGTTGTTGAATTTTGAGGACGAAATTCTTTTAAGGTAGGTAGATTGTAAGGACCCTGATTTTTTTTAGAATTATTTTTTTATCTATTTTATATGTTTTCTGTTTATTAAATTAGATTTTTATTTTTAATTATGACTGTAGATGTATTTTTTTGTAGTTTTGATTTTTGAAGCACAATAATTATCAATTTCTCAAATCTATCCCCATCATTGTATTCTAGACGAGTCCACCTTCAGTTTGATATATCATGTCCCATCCAAACGTGTTCCCTTGTGCTATATTTTTTTATGTACAACTTTAGGGGTAAAATAGTCATTTTAGTCTCTACCGTAAAATTTGATTAGCTTTTCAATTAGCAATTAAGGTCCAATTTCGATCCAAATCATTTGACCCAACATATAATTTTGACCCATTTTGAGCCTACTACGTGCATGTCATTGGTGTGCCACTCAATTGAGTTCCCATGTGCTAGTTTATCTTAAGTGGCACACAAGTCAAAACTATAGACATATTGGACTCAAATCGATCACAAAAATTATACCGACCCAAAACTAGTCTACCTAGGGACCCGTGGAGCCTATCCTAGGGTCTCCTAACCTATTAGACATATCTTAGATTAATTTTTTGGATTAATATGCAGCCACATTAATCAAATCTAATTTAAATCAAATCCTATAACAACTTCCTATTTTGGAACCAATTTAAATCCTAGGAGATAGAATGGTGTATCTTTTAGAATATGCAATCAAATCCCACCAAATCAAATCCTACTCCACCCCAACTTCTTTTTCCTTACGTGAATCTCTCCCATCTAGGATTTACGTACACTTTTTATATATTTCTTTATTAAAATCCTTTTTATATATTTCTCTATTAAAACCCTCCAATTTCTTTTCTATTTTGCACTTTTCTTTCCACCCCACAGAAACTCATCACCCCAACCTCTTCCAACCCTCCTACCACCTTCATCTCGACCCTAAGACACCTCCCTAACACCTTGACACCTTCCCAAGTAGGCTCAGCCCCTAATTTGATCGATACGAGGCGCGGAAAAGCACCCAAAGTCGACCGAATTAGTGCTGAATTCGTCACAGCAGGTTAGTCAACTTGTAGACAAGATTTTATCAACTTTTTCTCGTCTGTTTTACTTCAAACTAAATCTCAGAGTTACCTTTGTGTGTCTACTCCAACCTCTGATCGTCGGATCCCCCAGTTCCAAACGGTTTGTCCGTGGCATCGATTCTACGACAGGGTGTCCAGAACTGACGAATCTGGTTGCGAGCCATTTTTTACCTATCCAAGCTCAATTTCTAACCTTCAAATATTTTTATTCAGAATCTAAACGTCGATACCTTTCCGAAGCATATATGTAGGATAGATTTCGCATTTATTTGCTATTTTTAAAATTTTATAACATTTGTCGTGTCACAAAACTCTAAAAAATTTGCTTTCCTTGTGTCCAAAAGTGTCAAAACTCCATGAAACCATATTGAACTTTATGTTGTGCAAGGTTTAACATTATAAATACTATTTTAACTAATTTCTAAAAATTTTATAGAATTTAATATTTTAAATATTTATTGTTTCGGGCCTCAAATCGCAAACCAAGTCTAGGAATAATATTATAGGATCAATACAAATCAGATATTTTTCTATGTATAAAATATATTATTTATTATTATATAATATTTATAAATATTTTTCAAAATTAAAAGTAATATTTTATGTTAATAATATATTACTTTTATATATAGATTTAATACTATATATGTTATATTAAATAGAGTAGTCAATATGACTAGTTTTGGTATAAATATATTATTAAGGTCTATATATAGTAAGTATAAATATAGTAAGTTATTAATTTATATTATGTTCGTATTTCGGAATTCGACCGTCGAAACTGAGATCCGTCAATTCCAGTGATCTCAAATCGCTAAAATTGACAAAGCGACCGAATGGATCGCCAAGACAAGATTGTAATCTTGTGGTTAATCGTCTTGTCTCGATTCGTGTGACATAGGTTTTGTTATATGAATTACGAGATGCAAACGTAATATTTGAACCTAGAGTTTCTAATCCATAATATTAACGAATAGTGATCATAGAGATTAGTATAACCTAGCTCTAAGTGGTATGATTAATAAAATGGTTTATGTAGGTATTACACGACTTAGAATGGCCCAAGCTTTCTAGGTAGGAGCGGTTAGTCATAATTATATTTAGTAAATAATGCATGTTTGTTTATGATTTGGGTTAGTAGATATTGCACGGAGTATGATTCATTCGTTCATGGATGGTTCGTATAGATTTAATTTGGTTCTGCACTCTCCACACTGATTAGACAAAACTCCAGGCAAGTACACCTTGCCAAACTTTATAGTATTTATATGCTTTTCTATAGTTCCATTCCTTGCTTGGTTATATATTTCTCTTGCTTCAGTTATGGTTACTTTCTAGTTTCACGTGCACGTAGATTGTTACTTTTTCTTTCCATATTTACTTATTCTATCTTTCCTATCTTGTTCATGTCTAGTAATAGAATTGATATACATGTGCCATGTTTCCCCTGACCTGTTTGACCCGTACTTGACTTGGACATGACTAGATAGACTTGAGTTTCTAGTACCTTAGGAGAGAATGTTTTATTAGTCGTGGCTATACCTTTATTGTTAGTGCCTCACCGGACTGTGGTTTTTATCACATGCACCTATAGCCATGATTAATATTATATTCTTATGACATGTCACCATCTGTAGAGTTCATTTATGTGTTATCCTTTCCTCTACTTGTTATTCCTATTTTTTGTATGTTATTTACTATACAGTAGCATGTATATTACGCGTCTTGCTAGTCCTCTGAGGACCTGGTGATCTCTCCAGGTATTAGATGAAGGTATGGTACACTGATGGAGGATGATTGCTACACCAAGACTGCAGGTATATTTAGTTGATATTTTATCTTTCTCTTCCGTAATTAGATTTTGTCCGATATTTGATTATTGCTGCATTATAGCCTATTATTGTACAAGCTTCTACTTTCCTCTAGCTTGTTCATGATAAATGTGTTATTGGGAATCCACTCTAACATATTTATCTATTCTAGAATCAGTGTATTATGGTCTGATCAGCCTTACTGCACTTGATTCGTTATTGTTACCGATATTTAGTGGATTGAGATATAGTTGGTCTAGAATAACCAGACAGCTTATACGTATTTGAACTGGGCTGGAGTCCTCTCGATATGTAGCTGGCATGTATAGGTATCATAGTCCTACGTATTTTGGGACTGGGACGTTACAATCAGATAGGTTTGTATGTACATTTTATGTAAGCTCTTTACTAGCTACTCGGGCCGAATTAATTCTTTGTCCCAAAGGTTCTTTTATTTAACCCAAACATGAACCCGTTTTTGCGTTTTAGTCGCGTCATGCCCCTTCAGATGGAAAATGTCTACACCACGTGAGGCAAGGAAGCCTTGCCTTGCCAACCCTCAGTGTGAGTGCACAATTAAATCAAGCATGCATCTTATTTTTGTTTATTCCTATCATGACTTTATTAGATAGCTAGGTTAATAGGAAGTACTTTTTTGTGTAATTCCGTTACTATTCGAGTCGAATTAATTATTATTTTTCCCCCAAGGATTCATTTATTTAATCCAAGTACGGAGGTTTTTTGCATTTTGGTCGCACCTCTTGATGGAAAGGGTCTACACCACTGAGGCGACGACGCAAAATCTATTTCCAATATTGGATCGAAAATTTAATCCAAAAAGTATATAATGTCCTATTGTTTATTTATAACTATATTCATTATATTTATATGTCTATGCATAGGAAAAGCTTTGCTGCCACCTAGGTTTGCCTATTCAAATGGAAAGGACGCATTATTCTAATAAATTATCAACTGTGTCAACCACAAATAAATGACAATCAACTATTTATACAAAAAATATATTAATAAAGTCTCGCAGAATGGAAATGGAAATGGAAATGGAAATGGTTCGATTCCAGCCACATGATCGACTCGGCAATGTCGGCAGGACTCCTCTCTGCACACACACACATAAAATCCTAAAATTTTCAAAAAATGTAATAAATGGAATTATGCATGTATAAAATGTCCATTTGATTTTGAACTTCTTCAGAATTTAAATCTTCGTCGGTTTGTCCATTCGTAATAGGCCCGCGATTTGAATTTTTGGCCCATAAAGTAATTTTTTTGCCCTCCAAAATTTTTGGTTTACATACACTATATTGTGGGCGTCATAATAAGATGGCGCACATGCATGGAGAAAAAAAATCTAGAGTTGGACAAGCCGTTCCGAGAAGTCATCCGTAGGACTCACTTCCGCTAAGATGTTACGAAAAATGACTCACCCATAGTCTCACAGGAATGCTACACAGTTCGCACTTACTAAATTAATGTATTGGTTTTGTATGTGGAGGCGAGATGCCCCCCCCCCCCACCTGTAGTGTCCCATCCCGCTCAGTTCAACCGGAGGAATCGAAACACAATGGCATTTGGACTTAGACACGCAACGGCTTGCTCGAAGTTCCGCTCGGTCGAGACAACTCCTTGCTCAGGTGGGTGGCTTCGATGAACTTGCCTCAGCTTGGCCTTCACACTAATAATTAGAAGTTTTTACTGCACTAAATATCCTTGATAATAAAAGAGATGAATCCACATAGCTAAGGGAATTATCCCATGTTGAGTCAGATTGAGTAGAACATGAAAATGGTTAACTTGCTGCCTAGTTATCACTTTACGATGGTTTTCAAAGTTGGCACGGGTCTTTGATCGTACGAATTAGGTTATGCAAGTTACGCCACGAGCTATGACTTGATGTTATAGCATGCACGTCCCCACAATCCCACTGCTCTGTATAGTAAATACGTTATACGGTCTCACTATCAGCCTTATGGAAGATGGCACAATTAAGGCACTCAAAGAACACAAATGTTCAAGTTAGTTTACGTGCGCGATCCCACGATTCCACGGCTTGGTATAGCCACACGTTCTTATGGACTCAAGGCTCGTCATATAGAATATGACTTGGGCGGCAGTGTCGCACGAAACTCATTGGTTTAAGGCACAAACCACGGTTGGTTCAATAAGAAGTATGCCACGGTCTATGGCACGTATGGAACACGTTTTGTTCAAGTTTAGTAGGAAGGCTATGATGCAGTAACCATGTTCTTGGGTTTCAAAGATAACATCAAAAGTTCATGCGACCGTTTGTCGTAGAGGCGGTCCCTCGTTTGGGAGTCTCCAACATTGTACGGAATGAACGATAACACTGAAAAATGTAATGACTGTGTAGGATGGTGTCACGACCCGCACCCGCTGTAAGGGCACGTGTATGTGACAACGCCCAGCCCTCACCGTAAAAACGACGTGGAACGCTGTAGTTTTCTACTCAACATATATATATATATATATATATATATATATATATATATATATATATATATATATATATATATATATATATCAAAAACCTGTCGAGAATATGGTCAACTCCAAACGGAGGACAAGCAATGAATAATATGAGTGCTCAATCACAACTCTAAGATGATAAAGTAAAGACTGAAAGATAAAGACAACAAGACGATAAAATATAACATGTCAAGTCCAAACACAATAATATACAAGTCCAAGTCTCTATACAATCAAACTGTAATACAGTCTCAAAAGTAACTGGACACAAGGTCCAGTACAAAAGACCTACTCTAACTAAGCAATAGGTAAAGTCTCGTCAGGCGGAGCTAAGCCCTGCTGGACCAAGTCTAAGCCCACTATGTCATCCGGACCGTAGTAGGTACTGCAATCCCCCTCATCAGCATCTGTAATATTTTGTCAACATATCCAGTCAGGATGGAACGAGTACATATATCTCAACAGATCTCAAGATAGAATAAAAGCTATAAGACTGTAAATAGAGCATATACAATGAATCATGGAGTGTACATGTATATATCATGGCATGGTAAGCTGTAGAGCTAGAGCTAGAACAAGAAAGTAGAACTGAATCATGGTATGTACACAAATCAAGGAAAGCCATATGTCCAATGTGTGCGAGTAGCAGTTTCAACTTGTGATCGGCTTGGGTACCTGTCGAGAACTGGCCTGGCAAGTCATAAGTACGGTATATGACTCACACTGTTCAAGAATGCAAGGGGATATGATCACAGGCATACGCTACTACTCCCCCTACCCCAACTAGTAGAATGGATCCAAACAGGACACGTCACTGCACGGGATTCTAAAGATGGTAGCGAACCTTCTCTAGAATCAGTGACCATATATTGAGCAAGAGCTACAAGGGAGCTTGCACAATACATCCCAACCTAAGAAGGAGAAACATCTCTCGTCGGGATCCAAGAATACCAATCCGTGATAACCATGTGTAGGAATAAGCATATCTACACTAAGTACATGAATCATAACAGTTATCATAAATTGGAAAAAGTTATCAGAGAATGTACTCGCCTGTAAGATGATAAAATATGTCAATCGGATCCAATGCAGTGTCTCGAGGACCTATAAAGAACAAGACGTATCAATACTATGTTAGGAAGTAAAGTCAAATCAATTTAAACCCTATTAAGTCATTCTAGGTCAAGACAAGCCTAGTTAGGTCAACCTTGGTCATGGAAGAATATTGAAAATCAATCCGAATCAAACTAGGTCAAAAGTTGACTTACAGTTGACTTTTGGTCAACGGATCAACTCTGGTCAACTCTAGGTCAACTAGGTCACTGGTGACTAACAGTTGACTTTTGGTCAACTGTCCAAGTTTAATGGAATTTGGGACTAAATTGGGTAAAGTGTTGATAGTTGACTTTTGGTCTAAAAAGTCAACCGTGGTCAACCGAGGTCAAGACTAGGTCTAGGCGACTATTTCTAATCATTACCAACCCTTACAACCCATATCCAAGTCCATTTTGGACTTCGAAACTCAAATCTTGGCCGTAGGCCAATATCCTATTTTATCCTTTAAAAAGGTAAAATTCTAACTTAGGCAATTACCAAGTTAGCCTACCTACGCTTGGTATTTTGACCCGAGCTCCCTAGGGTAGTATGATACTAGCCTATACGTTCATTACCTACCAAGATACCTAGGTAGAGTGGACGTCTAGTCCATCTTACGGCCTATTGCCGATATCTTGAATAAATCAAGATAGGAAATGGTACGCGCGATACCGTCGCCCTACAACCCCGATTTCAACTCGGGAGCCTACCCGCAAAATCTAATTCACGTATTCTAGGTCTCCCCCAAGTTTCAACTCATTCCGACGCTCGGAGCTCCGTTTCACCCTCTAACTCAATCCATCTAAATTCTATTTCCTCTTCTAACTCTTCTTCTTCTAATCCTATTCTTCTAATTCTTTTCCTTCTAATTTCCTCTTCCTAACTTCTTCTAATTCCCTCTCTCATTCTAGTTCTTCTTCCTAACTTCTTCCTTACTTCTTCTAATTTCTTCTCTCTTCCTTACTAATTCTTCTCATTCTAATTCCTTCTTCTAACTCTTTTTCCTATTCTCCTGATTTCTTCCTATTCCAATTCTTCTAATCTTCTTTCTAACTTTTATAATCCTTCCTCTTCTCATTCTCTCTCTATATTCTATATATATATATATTCATATATATATATATATATATATATATATATATATATATATATATATATCTCTATATATATATATATTTCATATATATATATATATATATATATATATATATATATCTATATATATATATATATATATATATATATATATATATATATTATTATATATATATATATATATAATATATATATATATAATATATAGATATAGGGGGTTTATATGGGGTTAAAGGGGGAGGAAACTTGGTGTTATACTTGCTGCTGCTTGCTGCTATTGCAGCTGCTGCTAGCTGCTACTGCTGCAGCTGCTATGCTGCTATGGCTGCTGCTGCACTGCTGCATGCTAATGCTGCTGCACTGTTGTTCTTTCTTTCTTCATCTAAGTCCTTCGTCTCTTCTCTCCTCTCTCTCTCTCTCTCTCTCTTTCTTTCTCTTATATATATATATATATATATATATATATATATATATATATATATATATATTATATTAATATATATAATATATAACCCTATATATATATATATCTATATCTAATCTCTTCTTCTCCTCTCTTCTCTCTCTCTCTCTCTCTCTCTCTCTCTATATATATATATATATATATATATATATATATCTAATCTATCTATATCAATATATGTATATATATAGACACACAACCACACTCACATATATACATATAAATTCATACACACATGTAAAACATATATACACACAAACAATATCTATATATATACATAGGCACACACACACACACACACACACACACACACACACACACACACACACATATATATATATATATATATAGATTATATATATAGATATATATAAATTCATACACAACACCCTCACACAAGCACACACACACACTCTCTCACAACACCACACACACACAAACACACACTCTCACCACCACTCTCACTCACACCACCACACCATTCTCTCATACTCTACACAAAATACATATATATAATACATACACACACACACAGATATATAATTATATATATATATATATATATATATATATATATTATAATATATATATAGATTTATAATATATATATCATACACCACCACCACCATTCTCTCATACTCTACACACAAAGGTTCTTTTTGCCTATATTAGGTAGGTTTGTAAGTACTTTTTTATGTAATTAATCTCCTTACTAGCTACTCGGGCCGAATTAATTCTTTGTCCCAAACGTTCATTTATTTAACCCAAACATGAAGCCATTTTGTGTTTTAGCCGCGTCGTGCCCCTTCAGATGGAAAATGTCAACACACATGAGGCAAGGAAGCCTTGCCTTGCCGACCTCAATGCGGGTGCACAATTAAATCAAGCATGCATCTTGTTTTTGTCTATTCCTATCATGACTTTATTAGGTAGCTAGGTTACTATGAAAGTACTTTTTTGTGTAATTCTGTTACTATTTGAGTCTAATTTATTATTTTTTCCCCCAATGATTCATTTATTTAATCCAAGCATGGAGGCTTTTTGTGTTTTGGTCGCACCTCTTGATGGAAATGATCTACACCACATGAGTCGACGACGCGGAAACTATTTCCATTATTGGATTGAAAATTTAATCCAAAAAGTATATAATGTACTATTGTTTATATTTATAACTATATTCATTATATTTATAGGTCTATGCATAGGCAAAAGCTTTGCATGCTGCCACTTAGGTTTGCCTAGTCAAATGAAAAGAACGGATTAGTCCAATAAATTATCAACTGTCAACCACAAATAAATGACAATCAACAATTTATGCAAACAATATATTAATAAAGTCTCACATAATAGAAATAGATCGAGTTCAGCCACATATTGATCGACTCGGCAATTGGCTGTGATGGACTTCATGATGTGCTAAATCAGTGCCCGTCCGTCCGACATGAGTCGCTCCCTCGTAACATAATAAATATAATAGTCTTATCTTGCCTTGCGTTGCCGAGTGCGGATGCGGGTTCACAACTAAGTCAAATTTGTTTATTTCTATCTTGACTAGCTGTATTAGGTAGGTTTGTATATACGCTTTCCGTGTACCTTCATTACTATTCGAATAGAATTATTTCTTTGTCCCAAAGGTTCTTTTTGCCTGTATTAAGTAGGTTTGTAAGTTTTTTTTATGTAATTAATCTCCTTACTAGCTACTCGGGCCGAATTAATTCTTTGTCCCAAACGTTCATTTATTTAACCCAAACATGAAGTCATTTTGTGTTTTAGTCGCGTCGTGCCCCTTCAGATGGAAAATGTCAACACCACGTGAGGCAAGGAAGCCTTGCCTTGCCGACCTCAGTGCGGCTGCACAATTAAATCAAGCATGCATCTTGTTTTTGTCTATTCCTATCATGACTTTATTAGGTAGCTAGGTTACTATGTAAGTACTTTTTTGTGTAATTCCGTTACTATTCGAGTCGAATTAATTATTTTTCCCCCAATGATCCATTTATTTAATCCAAGCACGGAAGCTTTTTGCATTTTGGTCGCACCTCTTGATGGAAAGGGTCTACACCACGTGAGTCGACGATGCGGAATCTATTTCCAATATTGAATTGAAAATTTAATCCAAAAAGTATATAATGTACTATTGTTATATTTATAACTATATTCATATATTTATAGGTCTATGCATAGGCAAAAGCTTTGCGTGCTGCCACTTAGGTTTGCCTAGTCAAATGGAAAGAACGCATTAGTCCAATAAATTATCAATTGTCAACCACAATTAAATGACAATCTATAATTTATGCAAACAATATATTAATAAAGTCTCACATAATCGAAATGGATCGAGTTCAGCCACATGATAATGTCGGCAGGACTCCTCTCCTCTCTCTCTCTCTCTCTCTCTCTCTCTCTCTCTCTGCAAAAAGAAAAATCCTTAAATATTTTCAAAAAATGTAATAAAAGGAATTATACATGTATAACCATTTGATTTGGACTTCTTCAGAATTTAAATCTTCGTCAGTTTGTCCGTTCGTAATAGGCCCGCGAATTGATTTTCTGCCGATAAAGAGATCTTTTTGCCCTATAAAATTTTTGGTTTACATACACTATATATTGTGGGCATCGTTATAAGATGACATACATGCATGGAGGAGAAAAAATTCTACAGTTGGACAGGCCGTTCAGTCGTCCGTAGGACTCACTTCCGCTAAGATGTCAAGAAAAATGACTCACCCGTAGTCTCACGGGAATGCTAGACAGTTCGCACTCACTAAATTAATGTATTAATTTTGTATGTGTGGGCGCAATGCCCCCCACCGGTACTGTTGTGTACAGACACCCCACCAGTTTGTATGCTGGTTACAGGTACTTGATCGTTCGAGGCGGAGTCCGCTTGGACGCGCCGAGGCATGGAGTTCCTTGGCGTTTCGAGGTACGCGACCGCGTTGAAGACACCACTTATACGGGACATAATGTATGGACATCGCATTCTGTAGAATCCACAAGTTGTAAGCCTTCGGGCATGATATCATTGTAATTGAGAGAGAGGGAGAGGGAGCAAGAGTGAAATTGTATTGTGAGGAAGTGTGAGTTGAGTGTTTGTGATCTGGCTTCGAGCCAACTTGTAATTCTGTTGCTTATCAATTAAAGTGATAATTTTGTTTGAATACTTGTGTTTCGATCCTTTGTTTTTCAATGCTTCTGCTTGGGACCTTTGCGCGACGTCCCCGTTGTTTAATTTATAATCGGCCGTTTCAGGTATTCGCCTTGAGCAGGAGCAACATAGGCTCGCGTAGCATCACGTCCTAGCATGGACGACCGATTCTACGGAACCGGGACGTGTCATAAGTTGCGCCTTTTTAAATGAATAGGATCTCCACCACATGAGACGACGACATAGAGTGTGTCGTTGGAGGTGACAGTTCCTTTCCCACCACATGAGACGATGTCAACGTAGAGTCTAGAATACCAATATTGGGGTGGAAAAAGATTAAGTGTGTCCTGGCAGGTGATGGTTCCTTATTGACGGTTACGCCATAAGAATAAAGTAAGTCTAATTAAGTAGTTTCTTACATAAATATTTTCTTTTTTGTGGAAATGTAAATGCGATTGGAGATGAGAATCGTAAAAGTATATATGGTAGGTTCTTTATTCCTACCATGACTATATTAGGCGGATTTCGAAAATGATTTTTATGTAGTTCTGTTGCTATCGAATATCAAAAATGCTATTTGGCTTCCAAAAATTTTGGATGATAGCTTCTTCCAATATGTGACATATGACATGGTTGCTGACATGCCAAATTTTAACGTTAATATTAAATTAACATGATAATTAAAATTAAGATTAACCTTAACAATAAAATTAAAATTAACCCTAACATTAAAATTAATATTAACATAAATTTAATATTAATATTAACTTTAATATTAATGCTAACATTAACCTTTACTTTAAAAAAATTGGATAATTAATTTTTTTGGTTAAAATTTGTTATGTCGGTTGTTATGTCAGCTGTCATGTCAGATGCCACATAATGGGAGATGGCATCACCCAAATATTTTGGGAGCCAAATAGCATAATTGATCGAATTTTTGTGTGATTTCGCAACTATTCGGATGGAATGCAATAAAAAATTTGTCCGAGAGGTTCAATTATTTAACCCAAGTACGAATTTTTTTTTTTTGGTATTTTAGTAGCATTTTAGCAGTGTCTTTTCAGATGAAAATGGTCTACACCACATGAGGCGTCGACGTAGAGTCCATTACCAATATTTGGTTGGAAAAATTTCAAGTGTCTTGGCATTTGGTAGTTCTTTTGTTGAATGTTACGCAAGAAGAGTAATGTAAGCCCAATTAAGTAGTTTCTTTTTTTGAAATCACACGCACACACACAATTGGGGGGCTCGAACCTTGCCGGCCCCTCCGGATGTCCGCTCTAATACCACTAGGCTAGAGAGCTCGGACATTAAGTAGTTTCTTATACGGGTATATTTTCTTCTCTTGAAAATGTACAAGTGAACGGAGATTCGAAGCAAAACAGTATAGAATAATGCATATATAGGTGTACATTAGGCTTGAAGCCCCACATCCACTCGATCCTCTCGACTACAATTAAATAAAAATCGTAGGGACGTATACATAGTAGAGCGTCTTCGCTACAAAGTAAATACTATTGAAGGGAAGGAGGAACAACTTGCATGGAATTGATTTGTGAATCACGTGTCAGACCACGTGATGTCCAAATCCCGACATCGGAGTTGGGAACGCCTAATGCCTTCCACACGGCAGGAGAAGCGTCCACAATGTTGTTCGGGCACGGAGGTTGGAAGTCGTGGTCGGCGTCGCATCCATGAACAGAATCGCACTCGTCTACGACTTTGGCCAAGACGGACTTGCCATTGGCGTTGATCCTGATTTTCTTGAGGCACCTGCTACCGCGGTTGTACCATCCGGTTGAAAGAGCTACGACCATCTCAGCGTCGCTGTGGTAGCTGTTGTCGCACTCCGAGGGGCCACCTCCGTCCCCGCCTTTGGCAAAACTGTTAATGGTCATATGGGCGTGTGTGTTACCCGTTGCAGGTGGCGAGCACTGGTACTGAGGGTACTTCTCGCCAGCCTTGCAGCAGTCGGAATCGTGCTCCGTGTTGCAATGGTGAGTCTTGCCAGGCAAGTAGCCACTGGGGCTACATGCTCCTCTCCTTGTAATTGTAACAGGGAGGAGGAACGGGAGCAAGAGCCAAGAGTAGTAGAGCATGCTAGGAGTATCCTATAAGTAGAACAATAGCCAAATGTGCCATTTCTTCCTCGCTCGCTCGCTCTCTCTCGCTCGCTCGATCGCTATATATAGGAAGGAGGTCGGTATGAAAATGGTTGAAGTGGCTATATGTGGCCTTCCCGCGCGTTGTGGTATTTATAAGACAGACTGACAGTTAGCTAATCATTCATTGCATGCATTAATAGGATTAAACCTAATAAAATCTTGCCGGCTACGGCGTACAACGTACGGGAGCATGCATGGTGCATAAGTGCATTTACGTATATATTAATAAAAGCTTATATATATAATCCCATGCTTAAGTAGCTAGGAAGAAAGCAAATTTAGGAACACGTCCTGTCCTGTCCTGGTTTATATATGTTAATTGACATTATTCTACCCTACATTCATTATTAATTAAAGTCATGGCTTCTGGCTTTGTCTATGTTGTAAATAATATGGCTAATTATGTGGTAAATAATTATAATGATTAAGCAAGCAACGTTCCGGCCGGGTCCAACCAACTGCATGCATTTTCTTTTATTATTATATACATGAGCTAGCTCCGGAGAGAAAATGTTTAGCTCAACCTTCAAATACCTAGCTCCCGGCCACTTCATCTTCAATATCCCATCCATCCACCCACGGTGGCGGTCGGATAAATAGTATAGCTTTTTATTTGACAAGAAAAATATCATTAACGACCTATCGAAATAGCAACTACCTGCATGCATGTTGAAGAAGACACATTCACTAAATATATAGTCCCACATCGGAAAACTGCATGAACCTACAAATACATATATTAAGCATGACTGATGGACTCCATGATGTGCTAAATCAGTGCCCATCCGTCGACATGAGTCGCTCCTCGTAACATAATAAATATAATTGTCTTATCTTGCCTTGCCGGGTGCGGGTTCACAACTAAGTCAATTTTGTTTATTTCTATCTTGACTAGTTGTATTAGGTAGGTTTGTATATGTGCTTTCCGTGTACCTTGATTACTATTCGGATAGAATTATTTCCTTGTCCCAAAGGTTCTTCTTGCCAGTATTAGGTAGGTTCAATTACTAGCTACTCGGGCCGAATTAATTCTTTGTCCCAAACGTTCATTTATTTAAACCAAACATGAAGTCATTTTGCGTTTTAGTCCCGTTGTGCCCCTTCAGATGGAAATTGTCAACACCACGTGAGGCAAGGAAGCCTTGCCTTGCCGACCTCAGTGCGGGTGCACAATTAAATCAAGCATGCATCTTGTTTTTGTCTATTCCTATCATGACTTTATTAGGTAGCTAGGTTACTATGAAAGTACTTTTTGTGTAATTTCGTTACTATTCGAGTCTAATTAATTTTTTTTTCCCCAATGATTCATTTATTTAATCCAAGCACGCAGGCTTTTTGCGTTTTGGTCGCACCTCTTGATGGAAAGGGTCTATACCACGTGAGGCAACGACGCGAAATCTATTTCCAATATTGGATTGAAAATTTAATCCAAAAAGTATATAATGTACTATTGTTTATATTTATAACTATATTCATTAATTATATTTATAGGTCTATGCATAGGAAAAAGCTTTGCGCGCTGCCACTTAGGTTTGCCTAGTCAAATAAATTGTCAACTGTCAACCACAAATAAATGACAATCAATAATTTATGCATACAATTATTAATAAAGTCTCACATAATGGAAATGGATCGAATTCAGCCACATGATCGACTCGGCAATGTCGACAGGACTCTCTCTCTCTCTCTCTCTCTCTCTCTCTCTCTCTCTCTCTCTCTGCAAAAAAGAAAATTCCTAAATATTTTCAAAAAAATGTAATAAAAGGAATTATGCATGTATAACCATTTATTTTGGACTTCTTCATAATTAAATCTTGTCGGTTAGTCCGTTGGTAATAGGCCCGCGATTTAATTTTTGGCCCATAAAGAGATTTTTTTCCCTCTAAAAGTTTTGTTTTACGTACACTATATATTGTGGGCATCGTAATAAGATGACGTGCCTGCATGGAGGGAAAAAAATTCTAGAGTTTGACAGGCCGTTCTGAGAAATCGTCTGTAGGACTCACTTATGTAGAAGTATGAAATTTTCAGGCACATCTAAGGCAAGAACTCCTATGCGCCCTGAAACATCATGCACCCCAAATTGACATGCGCCGAGGAACTCAAACATAACACTTGGCACAGCAAAAATATGAAAGAGTAAAGACATAAAAGTTAGACTTTTATTTCATATGAAAGTCTATTACATGTCCAGAACTCTTTTACAAAGAAAATTCTACTAGAAAGAAAAAGCCTAAAAGCTACAGCCAGGTGCATCACTTCAGCATCTCAGTGTATAGCGCATCACTTTTTCTCGTCATAGCGAATCACTTCTTCGAGGGTTTCGACCAATGAAGCATTTATTGAGCAGCACGCGGGTTAGCAATCAACCCGAACCCGGTGGCTCTTCCAGCATAACCGAAATTGGGTCACGACGACCCCGATCTTTGGATGCAACAGGCACCCAATGTCATAATAACACTGCCGACAAGAGGTTCAAACAAAAGTTGTTGTGTCCAAAGCAACTCGGTACATCTCAGTCTTCTGATGGAGTTCATCGACAAAGCTTCTTCGAACGTAGAGATCTGCAACCCACAGTGCAGTGTCTCGCCAAGGAGGAGGACCAGTCGAGTTCATCTCCATTTGAGGAAAAAATGAGAAGCAAACTTCTCTTCACAAAACAATTTATAGGCCAGGGTAACTCGTACCTATGCGCCAAGTGGCAGCCTCTTAGAATTCAGTACAATGAACTTGCATTAATGTCGATGAATCTGCCTCTTCAAATTCAGCCGAGACATACAACCATCAATGCCTCGAAGAACTCAACAGGCGGACTAATGGGGATGTGCCACGCAACAAATGCGCCCGTCAGCATTATGCGCTCCATACTGATGCACCCAACGGAGCACAGACCCATGTGCTCCGTGGGGCACAAATCAATACGCCCACACGAAGCTCCCCCCGTCGAAGCATTTAATGCTGAAGTGACTAAAACGACAGCAGACCACGCCTCGATGTCAGAACAGTTGGCAGCTTTTGCAGAAAAAAAGGAGCCACCAACGTCATCTTCATCATTACATTCTGTCGGTTACAGCCGTGTTTTGCCACGTGGCCGACCGACCACTCGCATGCGCCTCCGCTGCCATGCGGCCAGAAATCTGCATGCGCCTCCGACTTACTCCTGATCCCAAAACACAGATAGCAAGTCCTTGCATGTGCCTCCGCGACCATGCGCCCAGAAATCTGTTCCAAAGGTAGGTTTGTGTAAGTGCTTAATCTCCGTGTACCTTCATTACCATTCGGGTAGAATTATTTCTTTGTCCCAAAGGTTCTTTTTGCCTGTATCAGTGTAAGGACCCTGATTTTTTTAGAATTAGTTTTTTATCTATTTTATATATTTTTGTTTATTAAATTAGATTTTTATTTTTAATTATGACTATAGATGTACTTTTTCGTAGTTTTGATTTTTGAAGCACAATAATTATCAATTTCTCAAATCTATCCCCATCATTGTATTCTAGACGAGTCCACCTTCAGTTTGATATATCATGTCCCATCCAAACGTGTTCTCTTGTGCTATATTTTTTCATGTGCAACTTTAGAGGTAAAATAGTCATTTTAGTCTCTACCGTAAAATTTGACTAGCTTTCCAATTAGCAATTAAGGCCCAACTTCGATCCAAATCATTTGACCCAACATATAATTTTGATCCATTTTGAGCCTACTACGCACATGTCATTGGTGTGCCACTCAATTGAGTTCCCATGTACTAGTTTATCTTAAGTGGCACACAAGTCGAAACTATAGACATATTGGACTCAAATCGATCACAAAAATTGTACCGATCCAAAACTAGTCCACCTAGGGACCCGTGGAGCCTACCCTAGGGTATCCTAACCTATTAGACATATCTTAGATTGATTTTTTAGGATTAATATGCAGCCACATTAATCAAATCTAATTTAAATCAAATCTTATAACAACTTTCCTATTTTGGAACCAATTTAAATCCAAGGAGATAGAATTAGTGTATCTTTTAGAATATGCAATCAAATTCCACCAAATCAAATCCTACTCCACCCCAACTTATTTTTCCTTACGTGAATCTCTTCCATCTAGGATTTACATACATTTTTTATTATTTCTCTATTAAAACCCTCCAATTTCTTTTCTATTTTCGCACTTTCTTTTCACCCCACAGAAACTCATCACCCCGACCTCTTCCAACCCTCCTACCACCTTCATCTCGACCATAAGACACCCTCTAACACCTCGACACCTTTCTAAGGAGCCTCGGCCCCTAATTTGATCGATGCGAGGCATGGAAGGCACCCGAAGTCGACCGAATTAGTGCTGAATTCGTCACAACAGGTTAGTCAACTTGTAGACGAGATTTTATCAACTTTTTCTCATCCATTTTACTTCAAACTAATCTAAGAGTTACCTTTGTGTGTCTACTCCAACCTATGATCATCGGATCCCCCAGTTCCAAGCGGTTTGTCCGTGACATCGATTCTACGACAGGGTGTCTAGAACTGACAAATCTGGTTGCGAGTCATTTTTCACCTATCCAAGGTCAGTTTCTAACCTTTAATATTTTTATTCAGAATCTAGACGTCGATACCTTTCCGACGCATATCTTTAGTATAGGTTTCACATCCGTTTGCTATTTTTAAAAATTTATGACATTTGCCGTGTCACCGAACTCCGAAAAATTCTGATTTTCTTGTGTCCAAAAGTGTCAAAACTCCATGAAACCATATTGAACTTTATGTTGTGCAAGGTTTAACATTATAAATACTATTTTAACTAATTTCTGGAATTTTTATAGAATTTAATATTTTTAAACATTTATTGTTTCGGGCCTCAAATCGCAAACCAAGTCTAGGAATAATATTGTAGAATCAATACAAATCTTGTACAGATATTTTTTTATGTATAAAATATATTATTTATTATTATATAATATTTATAAATATTTTTCAGAATTAAAAGAGATATTTTATGTTAATAATATATTACTTTTATATAGATTTAATACTATATATGTTATATTAAATAAAGTAGGTCAATATGACTAGTTTTGGTATAAATATATTATTAAGGTCTATATATCATAAGTACATATATAGTAAGTTATTAATTTATATTATATTCGTATTTCGAATTCAAGCGTCGAAACTGAGATCCGTCAATTCCAGTGATCTCACATCGCTAAAATTGACAAAGTGACCGTATGGATCGCCAAGACAAGATTGTTAACCATGTGGTTAATCATCTTGTCTCGATTCGTGTGGCATAGGTTTAGCTGTATGAATTACGAGATGCAAACGTAATATTTGAAGCTAGAGTTTGTAATCCATAATATTAACGAATAGTGATCATAGAGATTAGTATAACCTAGCTCTAGGTGGTATGATTAATAAAATAGTTTATGTAGGTATTACACGACTTAGAATGACCCAAGCTTTCTTGGTAGGAGTGGTTAGTCATAATTGTATTTATTAAATAATGCATATTTGTTTATGATTTGGGTTGGTAGATATTGCACGGAGTATGATTCATTCGTTCATGGATGGTTCGGATAGATTTTGGTTCTGCACTCTCCGTACAGATTGGACAAAACTCCAGGTAAGTACACATTGCCAAACTTTACAGTATTTACATGCTTTTCTATAGTTCCATTCCTTCTTGCTTGGTTATATTTTTTTGCTTCATTTATGGTTACTTTCTAGTTTCACGTGCACGTAGATTGTTACTTTTTTTCCATATTTACTTGTGATATCTTTCCTATCTTATTTGTGTCTAGTGATAGAATTGATAATGCATGTGCCATGTTTCCCCTGACCTGTTTGACTCGTACTAGACTTGGACATGACTAGATAGACTTGAATTCCTAGTACCTTAGGAGAGAATATTTTCTTAGTCGTAGATGTACCTCTATTGTTAGTGCCTCCCCGGGCTACGATAGAGCACCTGTTATAGGACTGTTAGTGCCTCATCGGTCTTAATTTTTATCACATGCACCTATAGCCATGATTAATTATATTCTTATGACATGTCACCATCTGTAGAGTTCATTTATGTGTTATCCTTTCCTCTACTTGTTATTCCTATTTTTCTTGCATGTTTTTTAATGTACAGTAGCATGTATATTATGTGTCTTGCTAGTCCTCTGAGGACCTGGTATTAGATGAAGGTATGGTACATTAATGGAGGATGATTGCTACACCAAGACTGCAGGTATATTTAGTTGATATTTTATCTTTCTCTTCCGTAATTAGATTTTGTCCTATATTTGATTCTTGCTGCATTATAGCCTAGTCTTGTACAAGCTTCTACTTTCCACTAGCTTGTTCATGATAAATATGTTATTGGGGATCCACTCTAACATATTTATCTATTCTAGAATCAGTGTATTATGGTCTGATCAGCCTTACTGCACTTGATTCGTTATTATTACTGATATTTAGTGGATTGAGATATAGTTGGTCTAGAATAACCAAACAGCTTATACGTATTTGAGTTAGGCTGGAGTCCTCTCGATACGCAGCTGGCTTGTATACGTATCATAGTCCTATGTATTTTGGGACTGGGGCGTTACATATTTTTTTGGTGTCCCATGCAGTTCGAGTTAGCCGTTTCGGTTACGTTACTGTACCGAGCGGGCCTGTAAACATGACTAAACCCTTAGGAATCTCAATCCACAACGGCCTTGACAATTCTTTAGAAATTTCTCTATTGTCCTTGAACTTTGTATTTGCTCTCGATTATTCTTCCCTTGCTTTTTCATGTCATTGCTTCTCGTCTCTTCTTATTTCGGAGTGACGAATAATCGTGCTATATAGGATTTATCAAAAAAATTCTTTAGTTATAGTGTAAGTTAGTTTGTTTATTGTATTTTGATTGCTCGATAGATATGAGGGATTAGAGATGCCATGTGCCATAGGTATCTAGTGGTATGGATTTTTTTGCAACTAATATACAAGGGTTATAAAATTTTAAGCCATCATATTTGATGGGATAGTGTGACCAAAGGTGGGTAGACATCCTTAGTATAGAAATAAATATATGGTCATACTAGGTTACGCCCTTTTGGTAGTCACTTGATCAAGAATAGAGTGATAGTTTTAGTGTAGAGATTGGCCCTCGATAAGAAGAACCCAAACATAGCCTAACCCAGCCTATTTACTATTATGCCCTATCATTCATGAAGTTAGGATTAGACAGAATGGTAGGTATCACTTAGCTTGGTCAGGTAAAAAGAGACTTGTACAAAAGTGATAATAGTATGGTTATGAGGATATAGCTAGATGTTTAGATTAGATGTACAATTTAGAAGTTTCATAAGCTCAACCTAGATAATCACAATAACATATGAGGATCCCTAGTAGGTAAAATAAGTTGGCAACCTTTCAAATTTAGGAAGAAGTTAGTGGCCATGGATGGTAGAACAATAATTACCGATTGTTGAATTAGTATTAGCTTGCCAGTTATTTCTTTTAGGCTAGAGTGGCAATCTTTTAGACTATGTTTCTTAAATATTTGAAGAACAGACCGATCATTGTTCGGTGGTTGAAAATCGTCTTCTTCTGTATCATTATTGAGTTGTTGAATTTTGAGGACGAAATTCTTTTAAGGTAGGTAGATTGTAAGGACCCTGATTTTTTTTAGAATTATTTTTTATCTATTTTATATGTTTTCTGTTTATTAAATTAGATTTTTATTTTTAATTATGACTGTAGATGTATTTTTTTGTAGTTTTGATTTTTGAAGCACAATAATTATCAATTTCTCAAATCTATCCCCATCATTGTATTCTAGACGAGTCCACCTTCAGTTTGATATATCATGTCCCATCCAAACGTGTTCCCTTGTGCTATTTTTTTATGTACAACTTTAGGGGTAAAATAGTCATTTTAGTCTCTACCGTAAAATTTGATTAGCTTTTCAATTAGCAATTAAGGTCCAATTTCGATCCAAATCATTTGACCCAACATATAATTTTGACCCATTTTGAGCCTACTACGTGCATGTCATTGGTGTGCCACTCAATTGAGTTCCCATGTGCTAGTTTATCTTAAGTGGCACACAAGTCAAAACTATAGACATATTGGACTCAAATCGATCACAAAAATTATACCGACCCAAAACTAGTCTACCTAGGGACCCGTGGAGCCTATCCTAGGGTCTCCTAACCTATTAGACATATCTTAGATTAATTTTTTGGATTAATATGCAGCCACATTAATCAAATCTAATTTAAATCAAATCCTATAACAACTTTCCTATTTTGGAACCAATTTAAATCCTAGGAGATAGAATTGGTGTATCTTTTAGAATATGCAATCAAATCCCACCAAATCAAATCCTACTCCACCCCAACTTCTTTTTCCTTACGTGAATCTCTCCCATCTAGGATTTACGTACACTTTTTATATATTTCTTTATTAAAATCCTTTTTATATATTTCTCTATTAAAACCCTCCAATTTTTTTCTTTTTGCACTTTTCTTTCCACCCCACAGAAACTCATCACCCCAACCTCTTCCAACCCTCCTACCACCTTCATCGACCCTAAGACACCTCCCTAACACCTTGACACCTTCCCAAGTAGGCTCAGCCCCTAATTTGATCGATACGAGGCGCGAAAAGCACCCAAAGTCGACCGAATTAGTGCTGAATTCGTCACAGCAGGTTAGTCAACTTGTAGACAAGATTTTATCAACTTTTTCTCGTCTGTTTTACTTCAAACTAAATCTCAGAGTTACCTTTGTGTGTCTACTCCAACCTCTGATCGTCGGATCCCCCAGTTCCAAACGGTTTGTCCGTGGCATCGATTCTACGACAGGGTGTCCAGAACTGACGAATCTGGTTGCGAGCCATTTTTTACCTATCCAAGCTCAATTTCTAACCTTCAAATATTTTATTCAGAATCTAAACGTCGATACCTTTCCGAAGCATATATGTAGGATAGATTTCGCATTTATTTGCTATTTTTAAAATTTTATGACATTTGTCGTGTCACCAAACTCTAAAAAAATTTGCTTTCCTTGTGTCCAAAAGTGTCAAAACTCCATGAAACCATATTGAACTTTATGTTGTGCAAGGTTTAACATTATAAATACTATTTTAACTAATTTCTAAAAATTTTATAGAATTTAATATTTTAAATATTTATTGTTTCGGGCCTCAAATCGCAAACCAAGTCTAGGAATAATATTGTAGGATCAATACAAATCAGATATTTTTCTATGTATAAAATATATTTATTATTATATAATATTTATAAATATTTTTCAAAATTAAAAGTAATTTTATGTTAATAATATACTTTTATATATAGATTTAATACTATATGTTATATTAAATAGAGTAGTCAATATGACTAGTTTTGGTATAAATATATTATTAAGGTCTATATATAGTAAGTAAATATAGTAAGTTATTAATTTATATTATGTTCGTATTTCGGAATTCGACCGTCGAAACTGAGATCCGTCAATTCCAGTGATCTCAAATCGCTAAAATTGACAAAGCGACCGAATGGATCGCCAAGACAAGATTGTTAATCTTGTGGTTAATCGTCTTGTCTCGATTCGTGTGACATAGGTTTTGTTATATGAATTACGAGATGCAAACGTAATATTTGAACCTAGAGTTTGTAATCCATAATATTAACGAATAGTGATCATAGAGATTAGTATAACCTAGCTCTAAGTGGTATGATTAATAAAATGGTTTATGTAGGTATTACACGACTTAGAATGACCCAAGCTTTCTAGGTAGGAGCGGTTAGTCATAATTATATTTAGTAAATAATGCATGTTTGTTTATGATTTGGGTTAGTAGATATTGCACGGAGTATGATTCATTCGTTCATGGATGGTTCGTATAGATTTTGGTTCTGCACTCTCCGCACTGATTAGACAAAACTCCAGGCAAGTACACCTTGCCAAACTTTATAGTATTTATATGCTTTTCTATAGTTCCATTCCTTGCTTGGTTATATATTTCTCTTGCTTCAGTTATGGTTACTTTCTAGTTTCACGTGCACGTAGATTGTTACTTTTTCTTTCCATATTTACTTGTTCTATCTTTCCTATCTTGTTCATGTCTAGTAATAGAATTGATATACATGTGCCATGTTTCCCCTGACCTGTTTGACCCGTACTTGACTTGGACATGACTAGATAGACTTGAGTTTCTAGTACCTTAGGAGAGAATGTTTTATTAGTCGTGGCTATACCTCTATTGTTAGTGCCTCACCGGACTGTGGTTTTTATCACATGCACCTATAGCCATGATTAATATTATATTCTTATGACATGTCACCATCTGTAGAGTTCATTTATGTGTTATCCTTTCCTCTACTTGTTATTCCTATTTTTTGCATGTTATTTACTATACAGTAGCATGATATTACGTGTCTTGCTAGTCCTCTGAGGACCTGGTGATCTCTCCAGGTATTAGATGAAGGTATGTACACTGATGGAGGATGATTGCTACACCAAGACTGCAGGTATATTTAGTTGATATTTTATCTTTCTCTTCCGTAATTAGATTTTGTCCGATATTTGATTATTGCTGCATTATAGCCTATTATTGTACAAGCTTCTACTTTCCTCTAGCTTGTTCATGATAAATATGTTATTGGGAATCCACTCTAACATATTTATCTATTCTAGAATCAGTGTATTATGGTCTGATCAGCCTTACTGCACTTGATTCATTATTGTTACCGATATTTAGTGGATTGAGATATAGTTGGTCTAGAATAACCAGACAGCTTATACGTATTTGAACTGGGCTGGAGTCCTCTCGATACGTAGCTGGCATGTATAGGTATCATAGTCCTACATATTTTGGGACTGGGACGTTACAATCAGATAGGTTTGTATGTACATTTTATGTAAGCTCTTTACTAGCTACTCGGGCCGAATTAATTCTTTGTCCCAAAGGTTCTTTTATTTAACCCAAACATGAACCCGTTTTTGCGTTTTAGTCGCGTCATGCCCCTTCAGATGGAAAATGTCTACACCACGTGAGGCAAGGAAGCCTTGCCTTGCCAACCCTCAGTGTGAGTGCACAATTAAATCAAGCATGCATCTTATTTTTGTTTATTCCTATCATGACTTTATTAGATAGCTAGGTTAATAGGAAGTACTTTTTTGTGTAATTCCGTTACTATTCGAGTCGAATTAATTATTTTTTCCCCCAAGGATTCATTTATTTAATCCAAGTACGGAGGTTTTTTGCATTTGGTCGCACCTCTTGATGGAAAGGGTCTACATCACTGAGGCGACGACGCAAAATCTATTTCCAATATTGGATCGAAAATTTAATCCAAAAAGTATATAATGTCCTATTGTTTATTTATAACTATATTCATTATATTATATGTCTATGCATAGGAAAAAGCTTTGCTGCCACCTAGGTTTGCCTATTCAAATGGAAAGGACGCATTATTCTAATAAATTATCAACTGTGTCAACCACAAATAAATGACAATCAACTATTTATACAAAAAATATATTAATAAAGTCTCGCAGAATGGAAATGGAAATGGAAATGGAAATGGTTCGATTCCAGCCACATGATCGACTCGGCAATGTCGGCAGGACTCCTCTCTGCACACACACACATAAAATCCTAAAATTTTCAAAAAAATGTAATAAATGGAATTATGCATGTATAAAATGTCATTTGATTTTGAACTTCTTCAGAATTTAAATCTTCGTCGGTTTGTCCATTCGTAATAGGCCCGCGATTTGAATTTTTGGCCCATAAAGTAATTTTTTTGCCCTCCAAAATTTTTGGTTTACATACACTATATTGTGGGCGTCATAATAAGATGGCGTACATGCATGGAGAAAAAAAATCTAGAGTTGGACAAGCCGTTCCGAGAAGTCATCCGTAGGACTCACTTCCGCTAAGATGTTACGAAAAATGACTCACCCATAGTCTCACAGGAATGCTACACAGTTCGCACTCACTAAATTAATGTATTGGTTTTGTATGTGGAGGCGAGACCCCCCCCCCCACCTGTAGTGTCCCATCCCGCTCAGTTCAACCGGAGGAATCGAAACACAATGGCATTTGGACTTAGACACGCAACGGCTTGCTCGAAGTCCCGCTCGGTCGAGACAACTCCTTGCTCAGGTGGGTGGCTTCGATGAACTTGCCTCAGCTTGGCCTTCACACTAATAATTAGAAGTTTTTACTGCACTAAATATCCTTGATAATAAAAGAGATGAATCCACATAGCTAAGGGAATTATCCCATGTTGAGTCAGATTGAGTAGAACATGAAAATGGTTAACTTGCTGCCTAGTTATCACTTTACGATGGTTTTCAAAGTTGGCACGGGTCTTTGATCGCACGAATTAGGTTATGCAAGTTATGCCACGAGCTATTGACTTGATGTTATAGCATGCACGTCCCCACAATCCCACTGCTCTGTATAGTAAATACGTCATACGGTCTCACTATCAGCCTTATGGAAGATGGCACAATTAAGGCACTCAAAGAACACAAATGTTCAAGTTTAGCACGTGCGCGATCCCACGATTCCACGGCTTGGTATAGCCACACGTTCTTATGGACTCAAGGCTCGTCATATAGAATATGACTTGGGCGGCAGTGTCGCACGAAACTCATTGGTTTAAGGCACAAACCACGGTTGGTTCAATAAGAAGTATGCCACGGTCTATGGCACGTATGGAACACGTTTTGTTCAAGTTTAGTAGGAAGGCTATGATGCAGTAACCATGTTCTTGGGTTTCAAAGATAACATCAAAAGTTCATGCGACCGTTTGTCGTAGAGGCGGTCCCTCGTTTGGGAGTCTCCAACATTGTACGGAATGAACGATAACACTGAAAAATGTAATGACTGTGTAGGATGGTGTCACGACCCGCACCCGCTGTAAGGGCACGTGTATGTGACAACGCCCAGCCCTCACCGTAAAAACGACGTGGAACGCTGTAGGTTTTCTACTCTAACAACAGTTATATATATATATATATATATATATATATATATATATATATATATATATATCAAAAACCTGTCGAGAATATGGTCAACTCCAAATGGAGGACAAGCAATGAATATATATGAGTGCTCAATCACAACTCTAAGATGATAAAGTAAAGACTGAAAGATAAAGACAACAAGACGATAAAATATAATATGTCAAGTCCAAACACAAAATATACAAGTCCAAGTCTCTATACAATCAAACTGTAATACAGTCTCAAAAGTAACTGGACACAAGGTCCAGTACAAAAGACCTACTCTAACTAAGAAATAGGTAAAGTCTCGTCAGGCGGAGCTAAGCCCTGCTGGACCAAGTCTAAGCCCACTATGTCATCCGGACCGTAGTAGGTACTGCAATCCCCCTCATCAGCATCTGTAATATTTTGTCAACATATCCAGTCAGGATGGAACGAGTACATATATCTCATAACAGATCTCAAGATAGAATAAAAGCTATAAGATGTAAATAGAGCATATACAATGAATCATGGAGTGTACATGTATATATCATGGCATGGTAAGCTGTAGAGCTAGAGCTAGAACAAGAAAGTAGAACTGAATCATGGTATGTACACAAATCAAGGAAAGCCATATGTCCAATGTGTGCGAGTAGCAGTTTCAACTTGTGATCGGCTTGGGTACCTGTCGAGAACTGGCCTGGCAAGTCATAAGTACGGTATATGACTCACACTGTTCAAGAATGCAAGGGGATATGATCACAGGCATACGCTACTACTCCCCCTACCCCAACTAGTAGAATGGATCCAAACAGGACACGTCACTGCACGGGATTCTAATAAGATGGTAGCGAACCTTCTCTAGAATCAGTGACCATATATTGAGCAAGAGCTACAAGGGAGCTTGCACAATACATCCCAACCTAAGAAGGAGAAACATCTCTCGTCGGGATCCAAGAATACCAATCCGTGATAACCATGTGTTAGGAATAAGCATATCTACACTAAGTACATGAATCATAACAGTTATCATAAATTGGAAAAAAGTTATCAGAGAATGTACTCGCCTGTAAGATGATAAAATATGTCAATCGGATCCAATGCAGTGTCTCGAGACCTATAAAGAACAAGACGTATCAATACTATGTTTAGGAAGTAAAGTCAAATCAATTTAAACCCTATTAAGTCATTCTAGGTCAAGACAAGCCTAGTTAGGTCAACCTTGGTCATGGAAGAATATTGAAAATCAATCCGAATCAAACTAGGTCAAAAGTTGACTTACAGTTGACTTTTGGTCAACGGATCAACTCTGGTCAACTCTAGGTCAACTCTAGGTCACTGGTGACTAACAGTTGACTTTTGGTCAACTGTCCAAGTTTAATGGAATTTGGGACTAAATTGGGTAAAGTGTTGACCCATAGTTGACTTTTGGTCAAAAAGTCAACTGTGGTCAACCGAGGTCAAGACTAGGTCTAGGCGACTATTTCTAATCATTACCAACCCTTACAACCCATATCCAAGTCCATTTTGGACTTCGAAACTCAAATCTTGGCCGTAGGCCAATATCCTATTTTATCCTTTAAAAAGGTAAAATTCTAACTTAGGCAATTACCAAGTTAGCCTACCTACGCTTGGTATTTTGACCCGAGCTCCCTAGGGTAGTATGATACTAGCCTATACGTTCATTACCTACCAAGATACCTAGGTAGAGTGGACGTCTAGTCCATCTTACGGCCTATTGCCGATATCTTGAATAAATCAAGATAGGAAATGGTACGGCGCGATACCGTCGCCCTACAACCCCGATTTCAACTCGGGAGCCTACCCGCAAAATCTAATTCACGTATTCTAGGTCTCCCCCAAGTTTCAACTCATTCCGACGCTCGGAGCTCCGTTTCACCCTCTAACTCAATCCATCTAAATTCTATTTCCTCTTCTAACTCTTCTTCTTCTAATCCTATTCTTCTAATTCTTTTCCTTCTAATTTCCTCTTCCTAACTTCTTCTAATTCCCTATTCTCTCATTCTAGTTCTTCTTCCTAACTTCTTCCTTACTTCTTCTAATTCTTCTTCTCTTCCTTACTAATCTTCTCATTCTAATTCCTTCTTCTAACTCTTTTCCTATCCTGATTTCTTCCTATTCCAATTCTTCTAACATCTTTCTAACTTCTTAAATCCTCTCTCTCTTCTCTCTCTCTCTCTCTCTCTCTCTCTCTCTCTCTATATATATATATATATATATATATAATATATATATATATATATATCCTATATATATATATATATATCTATATATATATATATATATATATATATATATATATATCTATATATATATATATATATATATATATATATATATATATTATATATATATATATATAATATATATATATATATATATATATATATATATATATATATATATATATAAAAAAAAAATATATATATATATATATATATATATATATATATATATATATATATATATATATATAGATATAGGAGGGTTTATGGGGTTAAAGGGGGAGGAAACTTGGTGTTACTGCTGCTGCTGCTGCTGCTATTGCAGCTGCTGCTAGCTGCTAGCTGCAGCTGCTACTGCCTGCTATGGCTGCTGCTGCACTGCTGCATGCTAATGCTACTGCAGCTGTGTTCTCTTCTTCTTCTTCATCTAATTCTTCTTCTTCCTTCTCTCTCTCTCTCTCTCTTCTTCTTTCTTCTATATATATTATAATATATAATATTAATAATATATATATATATTATATATATATATTATATATATAATTATAATATATATAACCCTATATATATATATATATATATATCTAATTCTTCTTCTTCCTCCTCTCTCTTCTTCTCTCTCTCTCTCTCTTCTCTATATTATATATATTATATATATATATATATATATATAATCCTCTATCTATCCATCTATATATGTATATATATAGACACAACCACACTCACATATATACATATAAATTCATACACACACATGTAAATACATATATACACACAAACATATATCTATATATATACATAGGCACACACACACACACACCCAAACACACACACACACACACACATATATATATATATATATATAGATATATATATATTATATAGATATATAGATAATATATAAATTCATACACACACACCCTCACACAAGCACACACACACTCTCTCACAAACACTCACACACACACAAACACACACTCTCCCACCACTCTCACTCATACACCACCACCACCATTCTCATACTCTACACACAAATACATATATATACATACACCACACACAGATAATATATAATATATAATATATATATATATATATATATATATATATATATATATATATATATATATATATATCATACACCACCACCACCATTCTCTCATACTCTACACACAAAGGTTCTTTTTGCCTATATTAGGTAGGTTTGTAAGTACTTTTTTATGTAATTAATCCTTACTAGCTACTCGGGCCGAATTAATTCTTTGTCCCAAACGTTCATTTATTTAACCCAAACATGAAGCCATTTGTGTTTTAGCGCGTCGTGCCCCTTCAGATGGAAAATGTCAACATCACATGAGGCAAGGAAGCCTTGCCTTGCCGACCTCAATGCGGGTGCACAATTAAATCAAGCATGCATCTTGTTTTTGTCTATTCCTATCATGACTTTATTAGGTAGCAAGGTTACTATGAAAGTAATTTTTTGTGTAATTCTGTTACTATTGAGTCTAATTAATTATTTTTTTCCCCAATGATTCATTTATTTAATCCAAGCATGGAGGCTTTTTGCGTTTTGGTCGCACCTCTTGATGGAAATGATCTACACCACATGAGTCGACGACGCGGAAACTATTTCCATTATGGATTGAAAATTTAATCCAGAAAGTATATAATGTACTATTGTTTATATTTATAACAATATTCATTATATTTATAGGTCTATGCATAGGCAAAAGCTTTGCGTGCTGCCACTTAGGTTTGCCTAGTCAAATGAAAAGAACGGATTAGTCCAATAAATTATCAACTGTCAACCACAAATAAATGACAATCAACAATTTATGCAAACAATATATTAATAAAGTCTCACATAATGGAAATAGATCGAGTTCAGCCACATATTGATCGACTCGGCAATTGGCTGTGATGGACTTCATGATGTGCTAAATCACTGCCCGTCCGTCCGACATGAGTCGCTCCCTCGTAACATAATAAATATAATAGTCTTATCTTGCCTTGCGTGTCGAGTGCGGATGCAGGTTCCCAACTAAGTCAATTTGTTTATTTCTATCTTGACTAGCTGTATTAGGTAGGTTTGTATATACGCTTTCCGTGTACCTTCATTACTATTCGAATAGAATTTTCTTTGTCCCAAAGGTTCTTTTTGCCTGTATTAAGTAGGTTTGTAAGTGCTTTTTTTATGTAATTAATCTCCTTACCAGCTACTCGGGCCGAATTAATTTTGTCCCAAACGTTCATTTATTTAACCCAAACATGAAGTCATTTTGTGTTTTAGTCGCGTCGTGCCCCTTCAGATGGAAAATGTCAACACCACGTGAGGCAAGGAAGCCTTGCCTTGCCTTGCCGACCTCAGTGCGGCTGCACAATTAAATCAAGCATGCATCTTATTTTTGTCTATTCCTATCATGACTTTATTAGGTAGCTAGGTTACTATGTAAGTACTTTTTTGTGTAATTCCGTTACTATTCGAGTCGAATTAATTATTTTTCCCCCCAATGATCCATTTATTTAATCCAAGCACGGAAGCTTTTTGCATTTTGGTCGCACCTCTTGATGGAAAGGGTCTACACCACGTGAGTCGACGATGCGGAATCTATTTCCAATATTGAATTGAAAATTTAATCCAAAAAGTATATAATGTACTATTGTTTATATTTATAACTATATTCATTATATTTATAGGTCTATGCATAGGCAAAAGCTTTGCGTGCTGCCACTTAGGTTTGCCTAGTCAAATGGAAAGAACGCATTAGTCCAATAAATTATCAATTGTCAACCACAATTAAATGACAATCTATAATTTATGCAAACAATATATTAATAAAGTCTCACATAATCGAAATGGATCGAGTTCAGCCACATGATAATGTCGGCAGGACTCCTCTCTCTCTCTCTCTCTCTCTCTCTCTCTCTCTGCAAAAAGAAAAATCCTTAAATATTTTCAAAAAATGTAATAAAAGGAATTATACATGTATAACCATTTGATTTTGGACTTCTTCAGAATTTAAATCTTCGTCAGTTTGTCCGTTCGTAATAGGCCCGCGAATTGATTTTCTGCCGATAAAGAGATCTTTTTGCCCTATAAAATTTTTGGTTTACATACACTATATATTGTGGGCATCGTTATAAGATGACATACATGCATGGAGGAGAAAAAATTCTACAGTGGACAGGCCGTTCAGTCGTCCGTAGGACTCACTTCCGCTAAGATGTCAAGAAAAATGACTCACCCGTAGTCTCACGGGAATGCTAGACAGTTCGCACTCACTAAATTAATGTATTAATTTTGTATGTGTGGGCGCAATGCCCCCCACCGGTACTGTTGTGTACAGACACCCCACCAGTTTGTATGCTGGTTACAGGTACTTGATCGTTCGAGGCGGAGTCCGCTTGGACGCGCCGAGGCATGGAGTTCCTTGGCGTTTCGAGGTACGCGACCGCGTTGAAGACACCACTTATACGGGACATAATGTATGGACATCGCATTCTGTAGAATCCACAAGTTGTAAGCCTTCGGGCATGATATCATTGTAATTGAGAGAGAGGGAGAGGGAGCAAGAGTGAAATTGTATTGTGAGGAAGTGTGAGTTGAGTGTTTGTGATCTGGCTTCGAGCCAACTTGTAATTCTGTTGCTTATCAATTAAAGTGATAATTTTGTTTGAATACTTGTGTTTCGATCCTTTGTTTTTCAATGCTTCTGCTTGGGACCTTTGCGCGACGTCCCCGTTGTTTAATTTATAATCGGCCGTTTCAGGTATTCGCCTTGAGCAGGAGCAACATAGGCTCGCGTAGCATCACGTCCTAGCATGGACGACCGATTCTACGGAACCGGGACGTGTCATAAGTTGCGCCTTTTTAAATGAATAGGATCTCCACCACATGAGACGACGACATAGAGTGTGTCGTTGGAGGTGACAGTTCCTTTCCCCACCACATGAGACGATGTCAACGTAGAGTCTAGAATACCAATATTGGGTTGGAAAAAGATTAAGTGTGTCCTGGCAGGTGATGGTTCCTTATTGACGGTTACGCCATAAGAATAAAGTAAGTCTAATTAAGTAGTTTCTTACATAAATATTTTCTTTTTTGTGGAAATGTAAATGCGATTGGAGATGAGAATCGTAAAAGTATATATGGTAGGTCTTTTATTCCTACCATGACTATATTAGGCGGATTTCGAAAATGATTTTTATGTAGTTCTGTTGCTATCGAATATCAAAAATGCTATTTGGCTTCCAAAAATTTTGGATGATAGCTTCTTCCAATATGTGACATATGACATGGTTGCTGACATGCCAAATTTTAACGTTAATATTAAATTAACATGATAATTAAAATTAAGATTAACCTTAACAATAAAATTAAAATTAACCCTAACATTAAAATTAATATTACCATAAATTTAATATTAATATTAACTTTAATATTAATGCTAACATTAACCTTTACTTTAAAAAAATTGGATAATTTTTTTGGTTAAAATTTGTTATGTCGGTTGTTATGTCAGCTGTCATGTCATATGCCACATAATGGGAGATGGCATCACCCAAATATTTTGGGAGCCAAATAGCATAATTGATCGAATTTTTGTGTGATTTCGCAACTATTCGGATGGAATGCAATAAAAAATTTGTCGAGAGGTTCAATTATTTAACCCAAGTACGTTTTTTTTTTTGGTATTTTAGTAGCATTTTAGCAGTGTCTTTTCAGATGAAAATGGTCTACACCACATGAGGCGTCGATGTAGAGTCCATTACCAATATTGGTTGGAAAAATTTCAAGTGTCTTGGCATTTGGTAGTTCTTTTGTTGAATGTTACGCAAGAAGAGTAATGTAAGCCCAATTAAGTAGTTTCTTTTTTTGAAATCACACGCACACACACAATTGGGGGGCTCGAACCTTGCCGGCCCCTCCGGATGTCGCTAATACCACTAGGCTAGAGAGCTCGGACATTAAGTAGTTTCTTATACGGGTATATTTTCTTCTCTTGAAAATGTACAAGTGAACGGAGATTCGAAGCAAAACAGTATAGAATAATGCATATATAGGTGTACATTAGGCTTGAAGCCCACACATCCACTCGATCCTCTCGACTACAATTAAATAAAAATCGTAGGGACGTATACATAGTAGAGCGTCTTCGCTACAAAGTAAATACTATTGAAGGGAAGGGAGGAACAACTTGCATGGAATTGATTTGTGAATCACGTGTCAGACCACGTGATGTCCAAATCCCCGACATCGGAGTTGGGAACGCCTAATGCCTTCCACACGGCAGGAGAAGCGTCCACAATGTTGTTCGGGCACGGAGGTTGGAAGTCGTGGTCGGCGTCGCATCCATGAACAGAATCGCACTCGTCTACGACTTTGGCCAAGACGGACTTGCCATTGGCGTTGATCC
>JANAVB010006328.1:0-24411 GCA_029216955.1 Iris pallida
CCGAAAAGCGGGTGCGGGTCGTGACAAGTTTTTTGGTAGCCCATATAGGCCTACGTTAATCACTTCGGTTACGTCACTGTACCGTCGTGAGCCTGCGAATAGGATTAGACACTTAGGATCTCCTCCACAGTCTTGACCCTTATTGGTCTCTAATTCTGATTTCATGAATCCTTGACTTGCATCCTGCTGAAATTCTTCAACGGCTAAAGTGTTCCTTTGTTACAGTTAAGATGGACTCGTAAGACAGGAACAACGCTGCAGTGAACACTCCACCGGCTACAGGAGGCTTTTTTACGTACATGACCCCATCGACACAAGGAGGCCAGCTCACTCATATGGGCAATCAGCCACAGCTCTCGAGATTTACAGAGGTGACATTCCACCACCTCCGCCGTTTCCTCCGTAGACTCCGCCACCAGCACCTGTTCTACCTCCAGGAACAGTCCTACCACCAGCACAAGTTCCACGTGCAGTATCAGCCATGCACCCAGCACCAGTGATGTATCCAGCATTTGCCATGCACCCACTGCCGACGATGTATCCAGCCCTGACAATGTATCCAGCACCTATTCTGCCTCCGCCACCGGCTGGACAATGTCACACTCTTGGGGATCTTCCAGCAACAAGCCAACATGTTATGCGACACTTTGAGAGAGGTTCTTCATATTAGAGATGCTCTGCGACAGCGCCCTGGAACTTCCAAGAACTTCATGGACCTCAGGCACAGGGAATTCCATAGGACCGAGGGGACTCTCTACGCTGACGAGTGGTTAGAGAACGTTAAACGATACCTGAAGATGGCCCGAGTCCCAGAAGATCTGAAGATTGAGTCAGCTAGTGGACAGCTTTTTGACATCGTGCGGACGTGGAACCACGACGAGCCCCGATTTTCTGCTCCAGACGTAACTTGAAAGGAATTCAAGCGACTGTTCAAGAACTACCCATACGTGGCACGAAAGGCGTTGATGAGACAGTTCGAGCACCTAGAGTAGGGCAACCACACCGTCGACGAGTACACATGAGTTTTCTCGCCTCAGCCGCTTCGCAGAGAACTTGGTCAGCACCCCTGAAGACAAAGCGCAACGATTCAGGAAGGGACTATCTCACGAGATTCGTCTAGCCATCGCACCAGTCGAGTCGCCACTTACGAAGAGATTCTAGAAGTCACCCAAGCTGTAGAAGAAGATCTGAGTCACAAGCTGAAGAGGAATCGAGACGCATTCGAAGGAGGCAACAACCAATCAGCACCAGCAAAATGTCCCAATATTCCCGAGAAGACCTCAGCATAGCAGCATCATCAGCAACCAAGAACAGCCCTACAACAAGTCCAAGACGCTCCACCTGCCAGTACTGCAAGAAAAGAGGCCACATCCAAGAAGACTGCCAAAGATGGTTAAGGTTGTTCTATACTTGTGGATCCAACCAGCACTTATCTCGAGATTACCCAAAAAAATGCGACTTAACCACCACACCTGGGAATATATCTAGATGAGTACCAAGAGAGGCAAAGTCGAGTGTAAGATACTGTTTTGGATTAGTGAAAATACTTAGCAGTGGTATGTAGTTGACATGTAAATAGTAAATTAAAGACAACCAATCTTAGTTAAGCAAACAATATAGTTAGAATAGGCTTGAAGACCCAAAGCCAAAGTAGATAGAATAATCATTTTGGTTCACACTTTGACATTGTAAATTCTTTAAATAGGCTATTTGGACTTGATACGGATTCTTGACCCACATCTGCAGCTCAGGACCCCAGGCAAGTATACCTTGCCTTCCTCTATAATTTTATTTACATGTATTGTATTTCATTTCCTAGTTTGATTATAGACATGTGCTTTTCGTGTTATATTCTGCCGAGTCATTTTCTTGCATATAGCCGTGTTCATATTTTGGTCTTGTGGTTTATACTTGGAGTTTCTCACCAGTACCTTGCTTGAGTCGTGTCATAGAACGAGTGCGTGTAGTGAACTGCTAAACCCTTGATTATCGTTTTACACAACCAGAGAGTCCACACTCGGGACGAGGGTTGATTAGTACACCAGAGAGTCCACACACGGGACGAGTGTGTTTGTCGTGTTTATTGGTACCAGAGAGTCCACACTCGGGACGAGGGTTGACCAATTGCACCAGAGAGTCCACATACGGGACGAGGGTGTTTTGCCGTGAGCTAACCAGAGAGTCCACGCTCGGGACGAGGGTTAGTGCTTAGTTCAAACCCGTGATTCCACACTCGGGATGAGGGTTTGGTTCTTCCATTGATCTCGTATCATTGTTCGTCCGGCAATTCATTTATGCGTAGTTGTTCTAGTGTTCGTGCTCATAGTCACTTGTCGTGTCCTTGTTCTCTTGTTTATTTTCTCACGCATGATAAAATTGTTAGATAGGCATGTATATTATGTATTTTGCTATGTCCTCTGAGGACCTGATGATCTTTTCAGGTTAGCCGAGTTTAAGTCAGGAGCAGACGAGTAGATTTGAGTTAGCATCAGACTGCAGTGGTTGCAGTTGAGGTTGCCTTGATTAGTAGGTTATCCTCATTAGTGTATTTTATGTACTTTTCTCTTTCCGTCCATTGGTAGTGGATTTGCGTCCACCGTACGTGACAATGATTCTTGGATGCATTCAGTTTATATTCGTTATTGCTTAGTTTCATGGATATTCATTGATCTTGGTTGTGTCTTGATTATTCTATGGATGAGATATAGATTTCCATGTGATTTTAGATTCAGTGACTTGTGAGTTATAGACAGCGTTCTACCGCCGACACTGCGGTGTAGGCTGGTCTTGCACACGTCTTGTATCCGAATAGCGGGTGGGGTCGTGACAGGTGATTTACATATAAACTCTAATTAAAGAGAGACATGAAGATTCTCGAAGCCAAGACAAAGATCTACAACTTTCATGTTTTGAGTTTTTAAAGATTTTGGCTATAAAATAGCTAAAACGGGCAAAAACAGCCATCTGTGCGAGGCACACTACGCTCGCAGGAAAAACTGCCCACGGCGCACAGGAGAACTGCCTACGGCACGTAGGAAAACTACCCACTACGCGCAGGCAAAACTGCCACGGCGCATGCTACGTGCAAGCACGGCGCACAGACTGCACACTGTACGTGCAGGCAAAATTGCCCACGACGTACGCTGTACGCATGCACGGCGCACGCTGCACGCAAGTACGGCACACGGACTACACGGCACTGTTCATCGTTCCCCCAGCATTGAAGGTGTGGGGAACCAATGAACACGAAAAATAGCATAACTTTTTCATACGAAGTCGAAATCAAGTCGTTCAAAAGCCAAAATTAGGTAGAACGAAATTTCTCACAACATAGAACCATTAGATTTCGAAAATAAAAAACTTATAGGGATCAAAACCCCGAAAACAAAAAAAGTCTTAAAACTTAGATCTACAAATATATAACCATCAAGATCAAAAACTTTAAGCTCTAAAGATGACTAAGAATCATGCAAGAAAAATAATAGAACAAACCAAGTAACAGCAAATATTGTTCAAGATTTGGCAAGATGTACTTGCCTAATAAAGCTCCAAGCCTATTCTTCTACTCTACTACCAAGAGGGGTACGAAACCACACTGTAGGCCTCAGGGCCAAGCTTTCCTATGCACTTGAGGATGAAGAATGAAAGTAAAGAGGGAAGGAAGAAGGAGTGAAAAGAGGAAGGAGAGAGAAAGTAAAGGATATATATAGAAGGGGAATTATTCATGACCGTTGGATGGTGATCCATGTGAAGATCTAAGTCAATCATGGCCATCCAACAAAACCAAATATCCATTGGGTAATAGAGTTCATCCACACTATTCACCAAAATATCTAAAATACTATTCATGAAAATATCTGAAATCAAAATATCTAAAATGTGGAATATCAATCCGGGCAGTATGCTGTCGTTATACACCGGTATACTTGTGGCATGCCGGTCAAGAAAAAACTCTACAATTTGGAAAAAATTTAAAGTGTTCCGAAGACCAAGAATATACGAAATACAATACTAAATACGTATCCGTATATAAATACCGATACTGTGAGACGAGTCTCACAACTCTCCCCTCCTTAGAAAAATTATATCCTCGAAATTTCCAAAAGGTAATCAAAGCAAGCTAGAAATCCAAAAAAAAACTTGCTATCAAGATCAAGATAGAAAACTCATAAATCATGAAATCTAACTAGAGTAATGTACAAGAAATATAAAGCAATTTAAACATACAAAACCAACAATATCGTATATTCCTACAATCAGACTCAAACAAAGCTAGAATCATAGATACACGAATAAGTATACCTCACGAGTCAAACAGATACAGGTAACGAGCTTGGATATCATCCTCGCGCTCCCAAGTCGACTTGCCCGGTGAATAATGATCCCAGGAAACACGAACTAATCGAATAGTCCGGTTCTTAAGAATCTTCTCCCTCCGGTCCAAAATAGATACAGGCCTCTCCTCATACGATAGGTCGGTACCAACGACCAACTCAGAATGATCTAGGATATGGCTCGAATCTGGAACATACCGACGCAACTGAGATACGTGAAATACGTCATGTACCTCACATAGTGACGGTAGAAGAGCAAGATGATAAGATACATCTCCTACTCATTCTAGAATATCGAACGGTCCAATAAATCTAGGACTAAGCTTTTCCCGTACGCCAAAACTGATGACACCACGGGTAGGCGAAATTCAAAGAAATACATGATCACCGACAAAGAACTCAAGATGATGTCGATGCTAATCTGCCTAGTGACGTTGTCGATCCTGAGCTACTCTGAGATGCTCCATGACCTGCCTGACTACTCCATCTGACTGGGCAATCAACTCTGGGCCAAGCATCTGCCTCTCTCTAATATCATCCTAAGCTATGGGTGACCTACATCTCCTACCATACAAAGCCTCGAAAGGTGCCGTCTGAATGCTCGCCTGGAAGCTGTTGTTGTAAGAGAACTCCACCAAATGCAAGTAATCCTCCCAAGAACCACTGAAGTCAAGAGTACACGATCGAAGCATATCTTTCAAAGTTTGAATCGTACGCTCCAACTGACCATCTGTCTGAGGATGGTATGCTAAACTGAAGCTCAAACGGGTACCCAAACTCTGCTGAAGACTGCCAAAAATGAGAAGTGAATCTGAAATCCCGATCTGAGACTATGCTAACTGGCACCCCATACAATCTAACAATCTGCCTCATGTACAGGTCTGCCAACTGCTCTATAGACTGGCCAAAGTTGAAAGGTAGGAAGTGGGCAACATTCGTGAGTCGATCCACTATAACCCAAATGGCATCTCTACCAATCGGGGTTCTAGGAAGACCAGTCACGAAGTTTATAGTAATACCATCCCATTTCCACTCTGGAATCGGCAAAGGCTGAAGAAATCCGGCCGGTCTCTGGTGCTCAGCCTTGACCTGCTGGTAAACTAAGTATCGAGAGACAAACCGAGCTATCTTCCTCTTCATACCATTCCACCAAAAATGCTAACGAATATCATGGTACATCTTCGTCCCTCCTGGATAAACAGAGTACTGAAAACTGGGGGCCTCCAACATAATCTCCTGTCGAATATCTCTACTCGACACACAAAGACGACTCCCAAATTGGAGTATTCCATCCTCATGGATACGCAACTCTGCTCAGCGCCCTACCACACACTCTGCTCTGAGCCGTTGAAGTCTGACATCACTAGACTGCGCTACTCTGATCCTTTCTACAATGGCAGACAGCATCTGCAAGCCCGTCATCATAGCTATCTCACCAGGTAGCACTACCTCAATGCCCATCTCCTGAAGATCCTTCCGAAGGTGATGCTGCTCCGTTAAGAAATAAACTCCGGGTCTCCTGTTTAAAGCATCTGCAATAGCATTTGCCTTCCCGGGATGATACTAAAGATCAACATCAAAATCCTTCAGTAACTCTAGCCATCTCCTCTGCCACATGTTTAGATCCCTCTGGGTGAACACATACCACAAGCTCTTATGGTTAGTTAAAATGTCTACTCGATCACCATACAGATAATACGTCTAGAGCTTGAGGGCAAAAACAACCGCGGCCAACTCAGCGTGCATCGGATAGGTCTTTTCATGGTGCTGAAGCTGCCGAGATGCATAAGCTATCACTCAACCGTGCTGCATAAGGACACAACCAAGTCCCCGGCCTGATGCATCACAATACACCGTGAACCCACCTGGTCCGACGGATAATGTCAGAATAGGAGCCAAAATCAAACCCTACTTGAGTTTCTCAAAAGAAACCTGACAAGCATCTGACCACTCAAAGCACACATCCTTACACGTCAGCCGTGTCAAGGGTGTAGAGATCCTAGCAAAGTCTGCCACAAACCGTCTGTACTAGCCTACTAATCCATGAAAGCTGCGTACATCTGAAGCTAAACGAGGTACTGGCCTAACCCTCGATAGCCTCAACCTTCTTGGGGTCTACCTCAACACCACCTTCGATAATAATGTGACCTAAAAAGGAGACTCGATCGAGCCAAAAATTGAAGTTGCTGAACTTCGCGTAAGGCTGATGGTCCCAAAGAATCTGAAGAACCACATGAAGATACTACTCGTGCTCTGCCTCAGTCTGACTGTAGACCAAGATATCATCGATAAATACTATCACAAACTGGTCTAAGTGGGACATGAAGATGCGATTCATGAGAACCATGAAGATCGCTGGCGAATTGGTTGCTCCAAAAGGCATAACAAGGAACTCCTAATGGCCATATCAAGATCAAAATATCGTCTTGGGTATATCCTTCTCTCTGACTCTGATCTGATGTACCCAGACTGCAAATTGATCTTCAAAAATACAGCTGATCCACTAAGCTGATCGAATAAGTCATCTATCCTGGGTAAGGGATGCTTATTCTTCACGGTCACCACGTTAAGCTGACGATAGTCAATGACCATACGTGATGAACCATCCTTCTTCTTCACAAGAAGGACTGGAGCTACCCAAGGTGATCTACTAGAAAGAATGAATCTATTGGTCCTAAGCTCCTCAATAGACTGATACAGCTCCAACAACTCTGAAGGAGACATCTTACTACGTCGATGCTACGGAGTAGGCTGGGCATGCATCACAGACCCATACCCGAACATGCAGGCACGGGTCATGACAGGTCAGCGGATAGGGGTCGAGGGGTCAGCGCTATCCGTAGGGGTTTTGGGGGCGAAGCCCCCGAAAGGTATACAGATTTCCAGATCTGTTTACCTTTGGACAACTGCCACCAAGAAAAAAAACATTATCAAAGTGCTTTTGGTTCTTATGTTTTATTCTATATTTTCCATTTGTTTATAGGACCAAATGTACATCCGGTTCGCAAATGGTTCTAGAAAGCTTAACTAATACAAGTCCACTCAAATCAGCCTGAACCCAAACCAGAAACTTGTTAAAAATAGGATAACCAAACTCGGACCGAGTTCTGCCTAAACTTTGGCCAAACCCGGTCAGGGTAAACCCAGTTCCCTGGTCAGACTCCTCTTCCTAAAGATTAGGTTTCTAACATTCAAATTTATGAACAAGAGGGGACCGAACTCTACCCAAACTCGGTCCAGTGAACCTATATAAAGGCCTTTAATTCTTTACTTGAAACTCACCAATTCACATTCCATCTTCTTATCTATTATGAGCTATTAACCTTTCCATCTCCAAGAAACCAACTCCCAGTTCGAGTTGTAAATCTTGTATTTTCAAGTGTGCCAAAGTTGCGATCTCGGTTAGAAGTCAGTTCGAGTTGTAAAGCTTGAATTTTCAAGTGTAGTCTCTACACTTGTTGTTTGAAGTCGACAAACTCTTCGTATCAAAAGCTTGTGGTTGCTAAGTCGTTGTGCCCTTCGAATCAAAGCACGAGGTGTAAGAATTATAAGCCCTTCGGATCAAAGCTTGTGTTTCACAGATAGTGGAATCAACTTCGAGCACGAGTTCTCAGAAATGGACTAGTCCTCTTAAAGAAAAATTGGGATAAACCTTGGTGTTTGTGTTTGCTCTCTGAACTCTATACTTTTAATGTACTGTAACTCCCATTTTTTCAAAATTTTATTTAATTTAGACTATTGTACGTATATTTTGTTAGAAAATATAATAATGTTTTGAATTTTCATAAAAAGTAAATCATAATTATTTTTGGATGACAAATAAATTTGCCAACTTATTTTGTATTTATGAAAGCATATTTTTAAATATTATTTGATAGTATTGGATATTAGTTAAATTATTATTATTATGACAAAATATTAGTTTGAGATTTGATCAATCAAATTTATGATTTATTTGATTTAAAAGGATTCATTAAATTTGATCATAAATCTTAAGCCTTCCATATTAGGAATCTCATCTTTTATATAAAGGGAAGCCTTCCCTTGCTTCTTTCCACAACCCAACACAAATTCTTACCTTCCATAACCAATTAGCCGTCATCACCATCGTGTCATGTCTTACCATGCACCGTGTTCACGTCCATCTTTTTTTTCTATTATTTTATACAATTTTATTGTTTCCTTCGTGTCCGACACACCGGGCACCTTTCTGTGTCGCATAGGACCCGATACGCTGACATCAAACCTGAACATAACTTTTGGCCACCTTTCTAGCGATCCACGATCTCTCCGCCACTGTTGCCACCAACAACCAGCCTCCACCATCTCGTCCCCGCCATACTAGATCTGACTTCATCGCCGTCTTTTGGCAACGCCGGTGTCCGTCGTACTATTTTTGATCGTCCCCATCTCAAGCACTCCCTGTACATCGTCGCCCTACTCTGTAGATCTCCTCCCTATCAACGCTCTCACCAAATCCCCAGCCACCCGATCCTTCTCCGCACGTGCAGACTCGCCGGTGACTTCCTAGACCCAGCGACCACCAGTGCCAGATCCCTGCACAACTCCACCCATCCTGGGCCGTTCACTTCGAGCAGCCATCTCGGACCCACAGTACGTCTTCCTTAAATCCCGGCCACCGGAGCTGATCTGAGCACTATCGTGCCTCAGACCGTCGCCTTCTCTAGCCCCGACCTCCACGACCATGCTAAGTTGCTTGTTGACCTTAAATCCGTCGAGCCATAGCTTTCCAATGTTGTGCCCCATCCCTACATCGTGCCCCGTTTTCTGTCCATGGGGTGCGTGATAAAGGAATACTGTCGCTATCAATTTGGTCGGAACTGATTGGTCAGAATCGATTGAGTTGATTGAACGTGACCGATTGAATTAAGATACTTTCCTCGTTATGGAATGGCTTCTCCGGAATCAAGTTCCATTTGTTATAACCCATTCCCAATTTTGGGATACGAATTCGTTGCCAAGTCCAGCCTACGCCGCAGCATAAGCGGTAGTACGCTGTCTATGATAACAATGGTCCACAACAAGCACAACATGCACATATATCATCCACCACGAAGCCCACAATAATCACCAAAAATATCTAATAGTCTCAATATTATAATGATCAAATAATCTACTATAACTCAGAAAGTTTCAGGAACAAATCCAGATAGCAGAAAATAAAATAAACAAACAAACTAAACTCTATAACAATAACTACTAACTAATACGAATCCATAAGGAAAAACATATGCCAATTCGCATCAGTGTTCGAATCGAATACGCCAGTGACGTCAGTGTCTCCAACATACTCACCATAGACCTCTGGACAGATCATGTCGTGTAAAACTGAAAAATAGTTATTCAGTCAGGATTGGAGCAAGATCACCATAACACTACATTACACGATATAGTATACAAGCATGAAGAAACAATAAACGAAAAATTAAATGAAGATAACTATAGGTATGACATTGTATGATAAGGAAATACCACTAAGACATGATAACAATATGAAGGTAGACTTGACATACCACTAAGATATGATAATAATATGAAGGTAGACTTGACAAAAAAAGAACAATAGACAATAGAGCAACAATGATCAAGTCACGTGTACTGTGTATTTTAGAATTCTAACTTTCAGCATGTAGACGGCTTGGGATATCCGTCAGTCATATGTGTAGTGCATGACTGATATTATGCAATCAATATAAAAGGAGTCTGTATTCAATTCGTTGACCATATGCTTACTTGTTGTATTTTCCCGCCCGACCCACTCATAATACATGTCCATTACGATAAACATTAGCAATACGATAAACTGTAAACAATGAGAAACAAAAAGTAAGACATGAACATGTATATATACCCAAACTATTCTAACTCTCTACAAAATAGTAATCATGAACAATGATAACATGAATTCTAAGGGAGTAGTAGTGAGAAGACGACACAATGATAAATTCAGTATAAAATAAAGGCAACATAGCTCATAGTGATACTTGCCTGCTTTGATAGATGATGAAGTCACAACTCAAGACGTCGTAGCCCGATCTATCCCGTCATATAAAAAAAACTACAAGCTAGATATATGATTTCCACTCTAAAAATCCTAAAAATTGGATAATGAGTTAGTCTAATTAATTCAATTTTAATTTTGAAATAAATCATCTAAAATCCTATTTTAACCTATTTAAATCTGAAATAAAATTTAACCACAAATATTTGACCAAGGAAAGTCATGATTCCAAATTTGGGTCCCGTGGCACGCAAACCGAGACATATTATTGACTAACTAGTCAAACGTTATGAACTCAAATGTTTGAGACAACCTTGTAGATTTTAGTGCCACGAGTGTACTAGAATTGACCTTGCCACAAAATCATAATTTTGTCAAAAGTCATCACCGTTATGGCTAACCGTGACCAAATCGATAAATTGTTGACCAAATGTAACGTCTACATATAAAATAAAATACTAGATGAATCTCTAAATTTTTAGAAAAATTATATCTTATATATCTCTGTGTCATCTTTCCAAAATTTTAAACGGATCGCAAATTGGTATTCGGGATCTCTCAAAATCTCGAAAACCGTACGACGCATCAATTTTGGACAACCGACACTCAAATAATTATCCAGAAATTCACACTCAATATTTTAGAAAACAAAGTATATATTCAAAAACCTAACCTCGATACGCTTCTAAAAGCGCATGAAACGGACGTCTAGTTCGATCGCAATCGCATCGTGAAGTTGGAGGATCTCCAAGATCAAACTAAAAAGGATGCCGGAATAATAAACTAGTTTTTCAGATTTATTTACATATATATATGAGAGAGAGGCAGTGGCTGAGTCATTTGGGAGCCGACATGTGGGCTAGGGGATGGTTTACTGGACTGCTGACTGTATAATTAATTACTTAATTACAAAAAAATATTAAAAATTCATTTTAACTCCAAATAAATCCCAGAAAAATCCTTAAAAATTCTAGAAACTATTTTTAGGTGTCTAGAGCCTAGATAAAAAGTTTAGTCTCAAAATCACTTCATGTGACTCTACAGTAAATCCCAAAAGCCTATGAAAAAATATTTTTTATAGGTTTTAATTATCCAAAAATTTCCAAAATTTTTAGAAAATTCTAAAATAGTAAAATAAAATATTTGGGGCTATCTAGGGACCCTAATGCCCATATATGGCCTAATTTTAGTATATCTCACCTATAGGCCTAGGTACATACCATTATGATCTAAAAATCAAAACAATGATCTAAAACACTATACATAATAAAAAACATCTCCAAAATAAAAAATATATAAATTATAGGAAACCAAATGCTACACATATTCAGCGGATTGCGCCTCGAGGATGGACTCTATGGCTGAGTCGGGAGACACCTACCGTTGCTCTGCTTTTCATGCTATGCTTGCTTCTTTGGCTCTGGTTTTCTAAATTGTATTTTCGTGAATGTTTTCGATGGTTTTCATGGCTTGTGTTCTTTAAACTTTGTAAGCATCCTAATTTTTGGAAAATATTTTTTATTTATTATAGACGATTTTTCTTTATTAAAATAGATATTATATTTAATTATGACTATAAATGTACTTTTTTAGAGCTTTAATTTTTGGAGCACAAGAAATGTCCATCTTTCGAAACATCCTTCATGAGTTTTGAAGTAGATAAGTCCACCTTCAATTTGATATATCATGTCACATCCAAAATTTTCCCCTATTATTCTTTTGCCTTTGTACAACTTTGGGTCAATTTAGGCTATTTGACTATTTAACGTAATTCTAGACCTAACTTCCAATAAGAGTTCAAAACTCGACATCCATCAAAACTATTTGACCTAATATATGAATTTAAACCATTTTGAGCCTACGACACACATGCCAAGGGTGTGCCACTCAATCGAGTTCTCATGTGCTATTTATTTACGAATGGCACAAAGGACTCATTGGTTGACTTTTCGGGTTCGACTTGACTAGAAAATAAATCTGGACCCTAACCTAGTCAACCTCACTTGGTAGAGCCATGTTAGGTTGCCATGACTTAGCAGAATTATTTTGAATTTGTTTGGGCCAAATAGATTAGATACAATTTTGTATATATACGATTATATTTATAAAAGTCTAATACTATATATAGAAGCTTAAAAATATATCAAGACAGTACATATCGCCATTCACAAATGGCGCTGGAATTCATTCATCAGATGGCGTCCAATGCCTAATAGCGCCCAACACCAATTCGTGCCACTTTCAGATCGCATGGGCTGCCACCTGGCAATCTTCCTTAAAAAGACAAGCTGTTAGTCACGATGATTGACAACACGTCAGTCGATAAAAATATCTTCGAATCCCGAGCGCGCAGCGCTCGGAGAGATTTTGTCATACTCGTCAAAATGATGGTCGTTTGTTTCTCTACGCCATTCATCAATGGTACAAAGTGATTAAGCTCTTCACACTCAGTGATTTCCACAGTTGGCGCCAACCAACAGTTGGCGCCAATCAATGGTTCGTGCCATTCATGTATTGGCGCCAATCAGTCAATAATTATCCAGAAGCAGTTAGATGACGTAGTGTGCATGCCACTAATCTCGAAGAACGTATAAGCAATACTGTTCACGACCAAGCGCACTTCTCTTACAGAATACCACGAGTCATATGCAATTAAGCTAACCATTCGTACGACTGGGTCATTGTGCGCCAACCAATGCATTATCAGCCCTATTTTGATTGTGTGCCAATTAGTATAACCACTTGACAATTATTTCCAAAACACTATAAATAGAGTTCAAAATCACTCTTTAAGGCACCACTAATGATTAAAAATGCCTGAGAAGTTGTTGCAGCATGTTTAAGAGCTTTTCCTTTCCAATAACGCATAGTCCAAGGGATAAAGTGGCCGTCTTCTGATCAAATTCCTATAGTTGTAATTCCCCAAAAATTAATTGTACTTTTCTTCTTTTTTTAGTTTGTATTTAAACTTTTGTTTTTGCAAACAAATGATGACTTCGCTTAGGATGACTTCTCCTCCGATAAGAATATGATAACTCAATGCGATGTCGCGTCTGTCGGCACGACGCAAGAGACCTTCGTCATCGAATTCCACCAAACTGCTTATGAACATCTAATTGGCGCCGGGGGTGCCAAGTGCACTTCTGCCAAGTGTGCCACCACTGCTGCTGTACAAAACAAGGCATGCGCCAATTGCTGCTGCTACTCAAGACAAGGGAAAGCACCCTATGGCCATTCTTCACTCTTCTCCAGTCCTGGACTTGGCAGAAAATCTACTTGATTGTGCCTCTGCGCCAATCAGTGCCAAAGTTGCATCTCTGAACAAAAACTCTACTTCTCAGAAAGTAGGTTCTATTTAGCGTTCACTTTCTTCTGCCTATAGGCGTCGCGCCAAATGCGTTGTGCCAATGCGCGCATAGAACCAAGGCATCTTGCCTACTCTATAACAATTTGATTGATGCCAAGCTTCTCTGCGCCAATCTGGCCAGTGCCATAACTTCCCTACTCTGTGCATATCAAGGACAGAACATGAAAGATTACAAGTGTCACAGACCAACAACCAAGTGGGTCTAGATGTTGACATGCGTGCCTATCTCAATAGGCGTCGAACAGAAACGAATCAGCTGGTACGCCAGAAGACTCTAGTACAGTCGGCGCCAATCACTATTCATGCACAGTGAAGGCTTATAAGAGCCAGAACCTATCCATTTATGCTAATGAACTTAGCACTGCTCTGTACATGTAGGGAACACAAAAGCTTAGGAATAAGCATCATATTCCTAATATAATAAGGCAGAGTCTGCCTCCTCATCCTTCTCCTTCTTCTTATCATGTACCTGATCTCCGTGAACTTATTGTATAAAAGTGGAAGACGGCGAGTACATATCGTGCAGCGATGACTCCACAGATTAAATATCACTGTAACCAGTATCATGAAATCTTAATCAAGTGCTGCTATAAGACATCCAAATGGTCTACGTTTGACCGCTTGAATTACCCTGGCTTTCCTAGAATGATCTTGATAGTTGACGATGATATGTTCACATATGACAAATGTCACTATCATTCACATGAAGTCGATGTCAAGTGCTGCTGCAAACTAGCAAAATGGGTGGTGTTCAACTGTTTGAACTACTCTCGATCTTCCAATCACTCCCAGTCTTCCAATGTGATCTTAGTGGATGAAGATGAATTGCTATTCGCTTCAGTTAACATAGCATCTCTTAGCACTGGGGATGGGATACATCCGAGACATAATTCATTACGACCTTTAGGGCGACAAATCCGCAGTCAGATCCCAAACGCTACTGAAGGGGTCTACCAAAATACAAGATCAAGAAGTCGAGATTTCCTCGATCAAAAAAATCTTTCTAATTCCAACCGAGACTTCCTCGACCAAAGAAATCTTCCCAATTCCAACCCTGGGGGTAGCAGTCTGCTAGACTTCGACACTGATAGCAAAGACTCTGATCAGACCATCTTATCTACTAGCTCATCTTCTGTATCGATAGAAGTGTCTGCTTATGTGACGAACGAAGAGCAAGACGCTTCTAGTTCTGCTAGTCAAGAACAAAGAATTGCTGCTCTGGAGGCTAACCTAAAAGCCAAGGCCGACATGGTTACAAGCATGCTCACGGTGATCATGACACAACAAGCTGTTCCGCCGGTTGTGAATCCAATTCTAACCCAAGAATATGCAGTAGGTTCCGTACCTATCAACACTGGTCTTGGAGTACAGTCTCTTCCAAATACTACTGCCCCGGATGTCATGCACCTTCAAGCACAGGCTACTCCAAGTCATTTCGATGCTGGGGGTAGTGCTTATAATGCACTTCTACCTCCCAATCCTTCGAATCAATATGTTGCTCCTAAAGCATCAGGATATCCCCTTAAGGCAGTCAAGCTTCTACAAAATTAATTTGAAGCTTTCAAACAGAAGAAAGGATTACAAAAGTTAGGGATCAAGTAACCCTATCCTGCGGAGTGGAAGGAAGTTTCGTTCCTGCCCAAATACAAGCTGTCGACCATAACGCTATTCGATGGTAGCACATCACCGAGTCAGTATATCAATCACTTCTAGATGATGACTGACCATCTCCAACAAAATAATGCTCTACTTACCAGAGTCTTTGTCAGATGCTTAGCGGGTGTTGCCTATGACTAGTACCGAAGTCTACCAGATAGTTGCATAACATCTTTCGCAGCATTGAAATAGATGTTCCTAGAATGATTCTATGAAGGGACTCACGACATGACCATGTTCGCCCTTACCAAAATCAAACAGAAGTCCAATGAAATAGCTGAACGTTTTATCGAACGCTTCCGACGGAAGGCACTAAAAATGCCTCTAGGTACTCCGGACGCAAAGATGATAGATACATACAAATCAAAATTATTACCTATCATTAGCATGTGGATGGGACCAACACAATTTCAATATTAGGGTTCATTCATAGTAAGTGCCAGAGCAGCCGAAGATAGTGCTGAGAAGTTTAAGCAACTAGGCATTCCGATGCCTAATCTGGATAAAAATAAGCACCTTGCTACCAGCAGTGGTAGTCACCAAAACAATCGTAAAGGCAAAGAAGCCTTAGCCATCAATATAGGCCAGTCAGCACCTACAGCAACAGCACCTCCATAAAGGGCAGCACCATGACCTAAGGAAGAGTATTCCTTTGACGATGATGACATCATGAGCATCTTCGATTGCTTGATCAAAAGCAATAAACTTTAATTGTTAGAAATCAAACGGCTAGATAAAGTAGGTAAAACTGACAATCCTAAATATTGTATGTATCACAGGTTTCTTGGACATCCAACCAGGGCATGCTATGTGCTCGAAGGAAAGATCCAGGAGTTTATCAACGCAAAAGCAATCATCCTCCAAAAGGATGGAAAGACGGTGACAGTTAATATATTTTTACAATTCGGAGCCTTCGCTCCTCAGTTAGTTCCCAACGGTGTTGTTCCGATTTCGAAGGCAACTATGGATATTGTCAACCTCCCTCCGGCACGAAACGACAGTTTGGTTCCACTATCAAAAACCAAAGACGAGATCATGTGGGTCCATCCAGACCTTGTTGGCGAATTTGAACAGAAGAAGTTTGTTCCTTCTGTTAAATAAAGGAAGTTAGCTAAGTAAAAATCATGTAATACGACTTCAAGTGAGTACTCCTCGCTTGATGGCTGTGTTCCTTCTTTGAGGACTACTTTCATTCCGGCATGATCTACATCTTCTTCAGTGACTACTCCATCAATATCGAAAGTCAACTATCGGCCCAAATTCTATCGATACAGTCAGCAATCTCGCGAGCTGATGATAAAGATAGGATATGACTTTCAGAAAGCCCCAAGCTTGAACAATAGAAAGGGGTCTCCGATAACCTTATCTTTACAACTCCAAGATAACAGGCCTCGTATTGGAATGGGATTCGGGATAGATCACACAGTTCCCAACAGAAAAGGAAATCCTCCAAGAGCAAAGCACGAGTGAGAACCTGTAACATAGTTTTTCTCTCACCCACCCCCGAAGAAAAAGTCTTGACCGGTACTAGATCCGGTAGACTCTACCTTAGAGATTACCCAGAAGGTCAAGGGAATGAAGTTGTCACACCCCTTCCTGTTTCTGATGCTCCTCCAACATCAGCTCTACTAGCGGACTCGGGTCCTTCTGGGCCGACATCAGCTGATAAAGGCAAGCAGCAGGTTCGCTTTGATAAGAACCTGAAGAAGACCCCAATGCAGGGCCTTCAGAAATCATATTACTTTGACATATTGGCTCAACTAGCCAATACTCCAGCAAGACTATCGATCTTCGAGATCCTTCGTTTCTCGAAGAAAACTCCAGAAACGTTAAGTGAAGCCCTGATGCAAGTCGATGCTTGTACATCTCAAGAAGTCTGATGAAGAGCCAGTAGCTTGCCCTCAATGTCATACTGTGATGGAGATCATGACAAATATCACCTTCACCCAGAATGACATGTTGTTGGAGGACAATCGGCACGATCGACCTTTTTGCTTCACTGGGTACGTCGATACGATGAGGGTGGATCGCATCATTGTTGATCCCGGGTCCGCACTCAGCATAATCCTAAAGACTTTGCTGGATTCTCTAAAGATTCTAGTCCATAATCTTTCAGCAACGATTACAACTATCCTCGGATTCAATTATAGGAAGAGTAAACCGCTCAAAAAGATCCACCTGAGAGTCCAAATTGGCTATCTTCGTACAAGAGTCACCTGTTATGTGATTGCTATGCCTCCTATAATCTTTTAATATGAAGGATGTGGTTGCATGAACATAACATTGTGCCATCCACTCTGTATCAGTGCTTCAAGTACGTGGATGATAATGGAGCGATCAAGAATAAAATTGCTGACCTCAATCCTTTTTGAGGTCTCGAGGCCTATTATATAGACTTTAGAATGTACAAAAAAGAGTACATGAAGGTAGTGCTGGCTATGGACACTGAGGAAGGCTAAAAAGATGACTCGAACAATGTCTTGGTGATTCCAGTCAAAGGACACACCTCTCGTCCTTCCTCCTCTCAGATGCTAACCATTACTCTTGATCCTCCTACAGAAAAATAGAGCAAAGGAAGCTCACCTTTTCGAGCCTCTCGTTATCGACCTTCGTCGTAACAAGCCAACTCCTTGTCTTTCTCCTCCTTTTGTTATCGACCTGACGGTGTCTCCAGCCAAGGTCGCAAATGCTGTTGTAACTGTTAAGACTTAAAATATCAATAAAGTAATATCTCCTTTGCAGTATACTGATGTCAATTATTATGCACAATATTACTTAGAAATTATGGATAAGTTCGAACCTCTCACCTTAGGAGCAATTCAATATTTTCATGATGAGATAGAGTACAAACCAGTACAGAATTCATTCTTCGTAGTTTCTCCTCGAATGATGATGAGCATCAAATCCTCTTCAGCAGAGAACATAATCAAAGAATTATACTTGATAGAGATTCTGAAAATGACGATCGTGGAAGAATATAATTGTGTCCTTATAGTCAGCAGTCCAAAAACATCATTCAAAAAATGGGTTACAATTTTGGGTTTGGATTGAATGGAGGCAAAGGTAGACGTACTCTTATTTGAATACCTGCTCCGAAAGGAAAGTCATCACAATACTACAACAAGACCATACATGGGTTGGGCTACATTACGCCTAACACAACCCCAGATAGATCTGAATCAGACGAAGAAATACAATCTCATTCTTTCGATTCTGCTTCATGGGACTCAGACACTAGCATAGGGAAAGTTCATCAACTAACTCTATTGGTCAATATAGTGACAACTGAATTCCTAGAAGATGATGACAATGATGACTTTACCGAGGCTTATAAAAAAGAGCCTTGGGTACAAAGGATGGATACTCAATGGGAGCTTTGCTTCGAACATCGTGAACCACCCACTGAGGACGAGCTAATCCTAATCGATGTCGAAGACGAAGCTTCTCCAAGGCCAATCTGTATCAACAAAAGTCTTCCTGAAGAGACAAACAAGAATTGATCCAACCCATTAGAAAATACATTGACGTATTCACCTAGAGCTATGAAGATATATCGGGACTAGATCCTCAAATTGTTACCCATATGCTCAACATTTTGCCAAATGCAAGGTCTGTAAAATAACAGTAACGACGGTTCCGTCCTGATATGATGGATGCCATAGAAGCCAAAGTCAAGAAGCTCATCGATGCGGCTTTGTTAGGAAGGAACAATATCCGATTGGGTAGCTAATGTCGTCCCAGTCTTGAAAAAATTGGGAAGGTTCGAGGCTGTATTGACTTTAGAGATCTCAATGCAGCTTGTCCCAAGGACGAGTTTCTCTTCCAATCATAGTTGTATGATCGATAACACATGCTGGTTCGAGCGAATGTCTTTTATGGATGGATTCTCTAGTTATAATAGATGAGAATAAGTCTCGAAGATGAAAAGCATACATCCTTATGCACTCCTCTAGGAGTCTATTGCTATACAGTTATTCTATTTGGTCTCAAGAATGCTGGTGCCACCTATCAGCAGGCTATGAGTACTATTTTCTATATATTTACGAAAAATAGTCGAATGTTATGTCGACGATACTGTTGTCAAGAGTCATTTAAAGGAAGACCACATTCAAGACTTAAGAACTATTTTCGATCTAATACGCTAGCATCAAATCAAAATGAATCCCACTAAGTCATTTATGGAAGTCTCTAGTAGCAAATTTCTCAGACTCGTTATTACCTCTAAGGGTATACACGTTGACCCTGAGAAGTTAAAGTCATTCAAGAGATGCATCCTCCATGCAACCTAAAAGAGCTACGAGGATTCCAGGGACGACTTGAGTATATCAGGAGATTTATCTCAAATCTCTCAGGACACTGAAGACCGTTCACTCAACTAATGAAGAAGGTGTGTCTTTCGTTCGGACTGACGAATGCCAGCAAAGCATTCGAGGACATTAAGCGGTACTTGATGAACCCTCCAGTCCTAGTTTCTCCAATTATAGGAATACCCTTTCTGATATGTTCGAGCAATGGATCACTTGGGTCCCTCCTAGCCTAGAAGAATAATGAAGGCCATGAGCAAGCAATTTACTATCTCAGCCGCATAATTATCGGTACTGAACATCGATACAGTCTGGTAAAAAAAGAATGTTTAGCCTTAGTGTTTGCCGTCCAGAAGATACATCATTACATCACGGGCCAGACCATTCATGTCATCTCCAAATTCAATCCTCTGCGGGTTCTGATGAAGAAGCCTAGTATACTCACTATATGGACGATATTGCTAGCATAATATGATATGGTCTATATCCCATAGAAGTCTGTCAAGGGTCAAGCCCTAGCTGACTTCTTGGTTGCTCATCCAATTTCTGAAACTTCAAAACTCTATGACGAAATTCCTGATTAGACTTTTGAGTCCAACATGACTTCAGAAGGAATATTCGCTTAACATCTATTCTTTGATGGTGCATCTAGAATTGGACCCAACAGTATCATCATCGCTGGAGTAGGAATTGTCCTCATTCCAGAAGGGCTAGCCATTCAAAGAGCCTACTATCTGGACGAGCCATGCTCTAACAATGTTGCTGATTACAATGCTTTACTCATCGGTCTCCAGTTAGCTAAACAGCTGGATACTACGGAGACTATAAACTAATTATCAAACAAGTTAGAGGTACATATAAGGTTCGACATCAACATCTTATCCCTTAACAAGAAGCAGAGTTAAACTGGCTATGTCATTTGAAAGCTTCTTTATTGAACATACGTCGAGCGTGCAATACAGAAGCTAATGTACTCACGAATCTAGCAGCTGCGTTAGCAGTTCCTGTAAAAATGCAACAGTTAGTCGTCATTGCTAATCGAGAATTATTTTGTGTCGAGAATAATCTGTACATTGAGTTCAGTAATACGATAGAGGTTTGCACTACTACCAAGGACTGGAGAACTCCTTTCATCGACTGCGTAGTGCATGACATTCTGCCAGAAGACTCTAAAGAAGCTACGACAATCCATAGTTGATCACTCCGATTCTACTACAATCACCTGTCCGGGACACTTTACCGGCGATCCTTTGACGGTATGCTCCTACGCTGTCTTGCGAGCAATAAAGCAAAATAGATACTAAGTGAAGCTCACGATAGTGTCTGCGGTGCACATCAGCCCGACCCTAAGCTACAGGACCATGTCATATATATAGATATTATTGGCCCACTATGGTGGCAGATACAATTAAATATGCAAAGAAATCCCGAGCATGTCAAATCCATGCAAATTTTATCCATCAACCATCAGAATTCTTGCATCCTACTGCAGATCCTGGTCTTTTGAAGCCTGGGGCATGGATGTCATTGGTCCTATTAACCACCATCATCTCAAGGGTCGGTTCATCCTAGCTATAACCGATTACTTCTCAAAATAGGCGGAGGCTATTTCTCTAGCTGAAGTCAAGACAAGCAGTGTCATCAGCTTTATCAAACATCATGTCATCTATCGATTCGGAGCTCCTCAAAGAATCATCCATGACAATGGACCTCAGTTCGTAAGTCAAGTATTTACTCGATTCTGTAATGACACTCGAATCAACAACATTGCTTTTACAGCTTACAATCCTGCAGCCAATGGTTTAGCAGAAGCATTCAACAAAATAATCATCAAGCTCCTCAAAAGTTCATTTCTGCCAATAAACACAACTAGTGTAAAAAGCTTAGAGAGTGTCTATGGGCGTACCATACTACTGTACACCCTTCTCTCTTGTGTACGGATGCGAAGCCATCTTACCATTGGAGATTCAATTTCCATCCCTGAGGATACTATTGCCAACGAACTCACGGTGGAAAAATGATTTGTCTTCGACTTCAAGAGCTTGAAGCACTCGACGAGAAGTGGTTGCTAACTCAACAGCACGTTAAGCTATATCAAAACCGAATCTCAAAAGCTTTCAACCGCAAAGTCAAAGTACGAACCTTTTAAAAAGGCGATCTAGTCCTTACTGTCAGACGTCCTATGACTATGACACACATGAGCAAGGGAAAGTTTGAGCCAAACTGGAAAGATCCTTACGTCATAAGCAAAGTTTTCTCTAAAGGAGCATATCAGCTGACGGGATGGACGGTCGAATAGCTATGATGCCTATCGACGGCAAATTCCTGAAAAAATATCATGTTTGAAAGTATGTATTATATTTTCTTACAAATATTGTACGTACGCAAATCTTGAATTATTATCTTTTATTCACTCTTTCGTGAATAAACCCCACAGATAATAAGTCCTAAAAATCCCCAGTGGAGTCTAACTAGATTTATGGTACATCCTCAAAAGATTAACCCATAATATCCACCATAACATATTATAATAAACATCATCTTTTGAAACCCAGTTGTTTTAAAAGATATCCTATCCTTGAGTCCCAGTTGGTTTAAGAATAATCAACAGATATACAAATTCACATCCATATTATGTCTGAATTCTACTATCTGCATCAACGACTCGTCACTGATAAATGTTGTTTCAAAAGATAAAATCACAAAAAATAAGCAAACAAAAAGGTTCTTTATTTCTTTCTCCAAAAAAAGGAGTAAAGGACTATACTTGCAAAGAAAGGAAAATAAACTACATCTTAGAACATATAAAAAGCTACATCAAAGCAGGAAACATTGAAGATAAGAAAGATATTTTATTCATTTGCCCGAGGATGGCCATGTTGGGGCAGGTACCACTCCCTCAACCATCGTGCATATGAAGATCCTAACTGATTAAGGTCATCTATAGGAGCTGGGTGATTAGAGCTCCCGGTGCCACTGCCTTCTGAGGCCAGCTCTTCCTTTAAGGGAACTTCGATTTTAGGAATTATTTCCCCTTAATAGTCACCAACTCTTCCTTAACAAAAGGAGACAACACTTCCTCTATGACGGCAATCTCGATTTTTGGGATCACCATTGACGCTGCAAAAGACAAAATAAAGAGTTAAAAGCATAAAAAAGTATCCTTACAAACTAAGGCATGATAGTTCTAATTTGAGCGGCATAACATGACAATTCTAAATTCATGCGACAGTTTCTGTGTACGAATTGACAAAATTGTGTTTCATGCGGTGCACTTTGAGTAAACAAAGGGCGTACGTGTTTTGCTTGTTCACCAACACTCTGAAAGAGGTGGCAATTATTATGAATAGCGGGCGCCAACAACACTCTGAAAGAGGCGATTGACATCGAATTTAGTTTGTGTGCCAACCATCAAATGGTGCCAACTCTCGATCGTGCCAGTTGTATTGTTCATCTTCCCCCAACCAGTTTCTCACCTTCGAGAACGGGGTTGGCTTCTTCGCCTCACGCCGACGGTGACACGTATTGCGGCCCTTAACGATGGCACGCATGACATGGTTCGGCCATCTTCTTTCCTTTCTTCACTGCAGATCTCTTGGGCGCCATGGCTGACAGTAAGGAAAGCTTCATGAGTTCGGAAGGAGAAAAAGAAGACGAAGAGAGTTTGAGAAAGAAAATTTCTAAGTAAAGAACTTCTCTCTCTCTCTCTCCAACCCGTGGGCTATTTATAGATTGAGCTCACGCGTAACAGCCATGTGAATCGCACACGAAATGCGGGTCTATTGAGATTTTGGGCCCGCTAATCGCGCAAGAACACTTAATCAAAGTATTTCCAATTTTGAAATTTTTGAAATTTGAAAACTTTGAAGGGGGCTTGTAGAAGCTTAAAATATATCACGACAGTGCATAGAGCCATTCACAAATGGTGCTGGAATTCATTCATCAGATGGCGCCTAGTGCCTAATAGCGCCCAACACCAATTCGTACCACTTTAGATCACGTGGGCTGCCACCTAATAATCTTCCTCAAAAAGCTAAGCTGTCAGTCATGATGACTGACAACACGTCAGTCGATGAAAATCTTCGAATCTTGAGCGCGCAGCACTCGAGAAGATTTTTTCAAACTCATAATGATGACTGTTTGTTTCTTCGTGCCATTCATTAATGGTGCAAAGTGATTAAGCTCTTCACACTCAGTGATTTCCATAGTTGGTACCAACCAACAGTTGGAACCAATCAATGGTTCGCACCATTCTTGTACTGGCACAAATCAATCAATTATCATCCAGAAGTAGTTAGATGACGTAACGTGCATGCCACTAATCTCGAAGAACGTACACGCAATACTGCCCACGACCAAGCACACTTCTCTCATAGAATTCCACGTGTCATATGCAGCTAAGCTAACCGTTCGTACGACTGGGTCATTGCACGCCAACCAGTGCATCATCAGCCATGTTTTGATTACTGACAATCAGTGTAACCATTTGACAGTTATTTCATAACTCTATAAATAGAGTTCAAAATTACTCTTCAAGGCATCACTAATGATAATCGCCTGAGAAGTTGCTGCATCATGTTTAAGAGCTTTTTCTCTTCGACATCCAAGGGATAAAGTGATCGTCTTCTAATCAGATTCCTATGTTGTACTTTTTTCAGAAATAAATTATACTTTTTTTTCATCGTTGTATTTAAACTTTTGTTTTTGCAAACAATATATATATATGGC
>JANAVB010006329.1:0-11570 GCA_029216955.1 Iris pallida
TTTAGAAATCGTGACAGTCGGATTGTGGATGACAAAGGACAGCAAAAATTTTGCCAGTCCTAATAATAAAAACTGTCAAAATTTTGCTATTCCAAGGCAAAAAAAACTCTCTATCTTACGATTGACAAGGTTCTGACAGTAGTTAGGACTGCCAAAATCCTAGCAGCCCTAAGATAAAGAGTTTTTCTATCTTGACTATCTGCTAGATTTCTAACAGACAATTAATAGCCTCCAGTAGGTTTTGAAGGTTAATTTTTGGGTATCAAAAAATGACAATATTTTCAAAAGGGTTAATTGCATAACTACTCCTATGTTTTGCACTTATTATACAGTTCACCCCTTCTTTGGAACTAATTATATGAACTCCCTATAGTTTCTATTTTTTATAGAAACTAATAATACTGATGGTTAATAAAATTTATAAAGGAAAGGGATGTTAGTGAAATTATTTCAGAATAGAATTATTTCGGAATAGAAGTAGTTCATGTAATTAGGGGTAAGCATCGGTTCGGTTCGAACCGAACCGTGCTACCTTAAATCGACCATGAACCGAACCCATCAAATTATAAACCGAACCGAACAATACTAGGTCAGAACCAAACCTGAATCGAACCGAACCGAACCTAATCAGTTCGGTTGATCGGTTTATTCGATTTATGGGTCGGCCTGCTATTAATTTCAAAACTCATAAGCCCAAATTTTTATGGAATATCCAACCATATATGCAATATTAAACACATGATAGGCTAACAGCAGTAAATACATGCTATTCCTGTAGTATCAAATACATGCTAACAGCAGTATATTGTTAACAGCAGTATCAAAGTCAAATTAATCTGAAGCCATAAGATGCTAACATCATTATCAATTACATGCTAACAGCAGCCATAAATACAGTAATAACAATATGAAATTGAGGAGTAAAAAGCCATATACAGTCAACCTTACAAGAAGCCAAATACAGTTCGTAATTTCAATTATACAAAGCCACCAAATATAGTTCCATTACAATTTCAATTACACAAAGCCAAATACAATTTCAAAAACTCTACAACACCTACATTACACAAAGCCGAATACAGTTCCATTTAATTCACTCTCATGCAGTACGCAAGTTTATATGCACTAATCGACTCTCCTGCTATCTGCACCAAGGACCAATCCACTCTATAGCACCTACATTTTTCATCAAAAAAAAGAGAAGAAAAAAATATGGCTCAAATGGCTCTGATTTATGCATCATAGGATCAGTGTAGTATTATTACACTTTCTCAAGCCGTAATCATCATTGCCATTTTCTTGTTTAAATATGTTAGTAAATTTTTCAAGAATAAATAATAAATGAACTGACAGAGGCACAAACCGTATCAAAATAGAACTAGAGAGGCATTGTGCAGTCAGAAGTGCACATAGAACAAAAGAACATTATCCAGGCAATATATAGAAACAGAAGAACATTATCCAGGCAGCATATAGGAACAGAAGAACATTATCCAGGCAGTCCAACAGAGTCAGGCAGCTTATAGGAACAACAGTCAACAGTGCACATATTACAACAGAGGAGTAAACAATATCAGTACACAAAAAGGATTATCCAACAGCAGTCCAAGACTCCAAAAGAGTCAAGCAGTCAGCAGAGTAATATGAACAAGTTAAAACTAAAGAGTCAGGCAGTCCAAGACTCCACCAAAAGAGTCAGGCAGTCAGCATATAGGAACAGAAGAACATTATCCAGGCAGTCCAAAAGAGCCAGGCAGCATATAGGAACAGCAGTCAACAGTGCACATATTACAGTAGAGGAGTAAACAGCATCAATACACAAAAAGGATTATCCAGCAGCAGTCCAAGACTCCAAAAGTGTTGCCCTATTTTAAACTTCAAAGAGTGATATTGTGATAATAATCAAAGTCAAACCTCGCTTGTTGATGTTGACCCCATAGCTAACTTACCCAAATCTAATTAATAAGAAATAAGAAAAAACCAATGAACAAGTTAAAACTAAACTACTATAAATTGAAATAATGTGATACAAATTAAATAGTGTAAATTACCCATTTGAACTTTGTAGATGTTCTCAAAATCCTCTTCAATAATGGATACAATGGGTCGATCGGAAGGCACCCTAAACCAATCTTGACAACATATGAGTGCTTGAGAAATTTATGGAGTTAAAGAGCTCCTATAAGCATCAAGAACACGACCACCCGCACTAAAAATGGACTCCGAATCCACGATAGATATAGAAACGACTAAAACATCCCTAGCCATCTTTGATAGAATCGAAAAATGAGGTGAATTAAGCTTCCACCATTCCAAAATATTGAAATAATCACTTTCCTCATCATCATCTACGATACTCTCCTCTAGATAACGATCAAGCTCCGACTTAGAATCTCCACCACCCAATTCCATTTTATGCTTCTTGAATTGTGCCTTTATAAACTTTTTTAGTTGCAAGGTCGGTTGATTATCACTAGGAGATTGAAGTCTATCACTAGTAGTAGTAGTACTAGTGCCACCAATTTGAGAAGTGTTAATGTTTTTGTACTCGTTGAACATAGGGTACACAACACTGTTCACTTTCTTTTTCATGGAATCGCTCTTCTCCGTACCATATAGTTGATCAAGAGCATATTCCACATACTCTAACTTATGTTGTGGATTAAGAATTGGTGCAATAAAGATGACCATATTCATCTTTTCTATATTACCCTAATACTTATCATTTTTTTCCTCATTTTATCGACCATTAGACCCAAATCAAAGTCGATACTCACCTTTGAAGCACGCAATAGAATGTCAATTGATGTGATTTTACCAAAAAAGTTATTACAAGTGACATACAAGGAACCAGAGATACGCATTGTGAGCTCATAGATGTGTTCTGGAAAAGTGCACAATCTTCTTGCATTACTCCAATCTTCTTCACTAGGATGCCCACAATTCACCGTTAGCTCTACCTTGAACCACGGATCAATAGATGAGAATCTCTCAAAGGCACTTTCAAACCTTTGAGCCGTGTCTAACATCAAGAATGTAGAATTCCATCGAGTGCTCACATCAAGACATAATAACTTCTTGTTTTGTATCTTTTTGGCTTCAACGCACTCTTTAAATTTTTGGAATCTACTAGGAGAGTGTCTTACATATCTTATTGCATTCATAACACGAAAAATCGATGAAGACATTAATTTCAAACCATCAACGATAACGAGATTGATAATGTGTGCAATATATCTCATGTGTAAGTACTTACAACTAAGAATGCTATTTCCCCAATTTTGGATCTTCTTACTCAAATAAGAGATAGTTACATCGTCAGAACTAACATTGTCAACTGTTACGATAAATATTCTATCAATTTCCCGCTCAAGCAAACATTTTTCCACTTCTTTTCCGATAGCCTCTCATTTGTGACTAGAAATAGGGCAAAAATTTATAATTTTTTTCTTTAATTCTCAATCTTCATTTATGTAATGTACCGTGAGACACATGTAATTTATCTTTTGAAATGATGTCCACGAATCCGTTGTTAGGCAAACCATTTGCTTCGACTCTTTTAAATATGCTTTGAACTTACTCTTTTTAATAGTGTAAATTTCATAGCAATCTCGTGCTACGGTCCATCTTGATGGAATACAAAAGATGGGACACGCAACACTCATAAATTGGCGAAAGCCTTCACATTCCACAAATCGAAACAAAAGCTCGTTAATAATCACCATACGTGTCAAAGCTTTTCTCACGTCATCTTCATTAAATTTCCAACTAGCGAGTACTTTATTCGTGCCCCTTTCATTTGGTTGTAAGTTGAGAATTGATTGATTGGAATCATGATTTTGGGATTGGAGGGATATGCATTCCAATGATTTCTCACACTAGTTGTTCCATTTAATTTACTATGACAATGATACTCTCTTTTACAATGTTTGCAACTAGCTTTTGGATGCCCTTCCGCATCCACAAATCTATTAAAATCACTCCAAAACGGAGCTCATTTTTTCATAGATTTTTTAGTTACCCGAAGACTTGAATTAGGAATGGAAATTGGCTCATTTGTGGCTTCAGAACTAGTTGGTGGTTGACATTCGTGCGACATCTAAAAAATAAATGTGTTTTTTAATATATGAACTATGAATATAAAATTTCAATAAAATTAAAGAAATACGCACATAACCATATCCTTCTGGGATGTGAGATGGAGAAGAACATGCCTTGGGTCAAGGATTCCAACTGAGTAGGGTTTGGTGAGTCCCCAATGGGAGATGAATTCTCTAATTCGAGGAAGTTGTGGGTTCCCAGAGGAAAACTTGATAATTAGAGTGGTGTTGAAGAGATTAGCAGCTTGTTGAACTTCCAAGGATGTGAAAGACAGAGCTGGGAAACCTTCATGTCTCCCAGTTTGCTTTGGATTGGGAGGAATGTCCTTCATGAAAGGAGGTTGCATGGAACTAGAGGATGTAGCGAAAGCCCTCGATTCGCTCATTTCAACAAATTGAAGCAGTCTTCTGGCTCGAAAGCAAGAAAGGGGGGCGACCGTAGGGAGGCTAACATGGCTCGCTACAAAAAAATTAATGAACATCATACAATTTGGTGAGTAATTATACCTAAGCTACCTAACCCTTACCTAACCCTTAATTAAAATTATCTTTTCAATAAAAATAATCATTATCCTACATAAAAAATTAATGCTAAACAGAAAATAGAAATCATAATGCTTAGATGCTAATTTTTTATCAACCCAATACTAACACTGAACAAAAACAGAAAACACAATGCTAACAACCCAATATTGACACTGAACAAAAATAGAATATAAGCATAATGCATAACAATCCAATATTGACACTGGACAAAAACAGAATATAAGCATAATGCATAAACAGATTCCAATTTCTTTTGGCAAACTGGCCAGCAAAGCAACGCAGCATTTGTGCCCCTGCAAACACATTCCAATTTCCAGACACAATAGATTATATATATATATATATATATATATATATATATATATATATATAGAGAGAGAGAGAGAGAGAGAGAGAGAGATAGAGAAAGAGATTATTGCAAGCGATCCCATATAAATCCAAGCAAAAGATCCAACCCCAGGTTCACAAATACCTGCATAATTAACAAAAAAGTGTAAATATTGCACTTTTATAAGAGAAAAGAGTAAATTATTATACACTGGATGAATCTATATCTGCAATCCAACCCAGGTTCCCAAATAAATCTTTTTCTCGATCTGACACTAGCAATTGTTTCTTGGTTTCCATTTGTTAGCTTTATTTTTATAATATTCACTTGAGCTTCAAGAGTAAATATTTTGATACACTGGATAAATTTACCAATACTTTAGCAATTGCTTATGTTAGCACTTTAACTTGTGCCTTTACTATCCATTTCAGGTTGGTTTAAGCCCATTCGTTTGTGCTAGATCTTCTGTAAGAAGGAGGTGGAACATTTTTTTATAACACAAAGAAGAGAAAACATAATTATAAATAGATTACCAGAAGTAAACGAGATAATTAGAAATAATTAAAACAAAAATTATAAATGAGGTGGAACATTTTTCCGTTTGTGCTCGATCTTCTTGTAAGAAGGAGGTGGAATATTTTTCCTTTCGTTCGAGAAACATAAATTATAAATAAATGAGATAATTAAAAATAATTAAAACAAAAATTATCTAGATCTGAGTCGTTTGACATGATCGAGCATATGCATACACCAAAATTATCTAGATATGACCGAAATCGAGCATGCATAAATTTAGATCTGAGAGAAATAATAAGCTAAAATAAAATAAATAGGTCTAGATTTGAGATTAAAATGAGATAAATAGAAGAAAAAAATACTTAGGGTTAGGCTACAAAGAGAGGCTACGAAAAACTTATAAAAATGGGACTTATAGTGGTGACGCTGGTGAGAGATCGAGAGAGAGTCTGAGAGTGGGAACACCGAGAAGAGAGGGGGCTACGACTCTCGCTACCGGAAGATCTGAAGGCGATGAGGCAGAGAAAGCTCGAGAAGGGAGGAATAGGGAGGAGACTGGAGAGAGAGAAGATATTTTTGTGAGGAGGTTGGAGAAATGGAGAGCGTCGCTCCCCCTCTCTGAAAAAATAATTTGTGAGCACAGTCTGGAGAGAGAGAGAAGATGTGATGTGTTTTAAACTTAGGGTTAGGGCTAAGGGTAAACTAGTAATTTCACATATATAATTTGGTTTCGGTTTAAAATCGAACCCGAAACCCAATAACCGTAAACCGACCTGTTAAACCGAATTAATGGATTTTGGGCACCGAACCCGACCCAATTTTTTTAAAAACTGAATCCAACAACAAAATCGGTTCGGTTCGGTTCGATTCGATTTTTGATTTTAAACCGAGGAATGTTCACCCCTACATGTAATACTCGTCAAACACAATCGAGGTCAGTGTAATTAGCTATTTTTTAAAAATGTGATAGCCCATCACTTTTGCCCCTAATAATTTTCGGCTAATTATATGGGCACATCAAAAACTTATCATGGCTAGCCCAAATTTTTTTGCTTTTCACAAGGCTAGCCCAATTTTTTGATCTTGGCTGTCCAAAATTTCCCTCTCCCCAAACCCATTATTTCTACTTCATTTGCAAAATTCCTTCTCTCTCTTCCAAAACCTTCACCCCCTCACCCATTATTTCTACTCCAGTCTTCATCTTCTTCTCCACCGACAATCATCATCTTCTCCTCCACCCTCCTCCTCTTTCGAAGAAGACCGATGGCACCGAAAGCTTCCTCACAAACAAGGTACCCATTATTTCTAAAATTTTCCCCATCCGAAACCCTAGAATTGATCTTGTGTGCATTATATTTTATTCATTGTTTTAATTGCAAGTATTTTGATGGGAATTAAAGTCTTTTAAATCAAAATAACACTTACGAATTGAGAATGTCTGTGTCGACATGGACTGCCCGACCATCTGGCAGTCCAAACGTATCGTGGACTGCCAGAAGAATGGGCAGTCCAAAGTTACACATGCTGTGACTTGGACTGCCCATTCTTCTGGCAGTCCAACATACAGTCTGGACTGCCCGAGAGTTGGACAGTCCAAAACTAAACATGTTGTGACTTGGACTGCCCATTCTTCTGGCAGTCCAACATAGAGACTGGACTGCCAGAGAGTTGGGCAGTCCAAAGCTACACAATACTGTGAGTTGGACTGCCCATTCTTCTGGCAGTCCAACATACAGACTGGATTGTAAGAGAGTTGGACAGTCCAAAACTAAACATGCTGTGACTTGGACTGCCCATTCTTATGGCAGTCCAACATAAAGACTGGACTGCGAGAGAGTTAGGCAGTCCAAAGCTACACATGCTGTGAGTTGGACTGCACATTCTTCTGGCAGTCCAACATACAGGTAAGACTGGCAGATTGTTGGACAGTTCATAGTTATACATTTCAATATCTAATTAAGATTAAATATTAGTCATGAGAAGAAGAGAAAGGGGAAGGACGTTGAGGCCAGACCTGAAAGAAAACGTCCTACAGCATCAGATCGCAAGGCGAGTGCAGCTGGTAGAGTTCTCGATAAAGCGATAACAATCAGAGAACTAGAACCAGTCTCATAGGTAAGAACCCGTGGAACGAAACATGTTGCAAGTCGTTCGAAGAAGCCGATGAATCGTCATGACGATTCCTCTTCTGATGATGATGTACCTGTTGCTCGAAAGAGAGGTGACGATTGTTTGCCATTAAATATCAAAGACAAGTATTACAGGAATACTGAAATTGATTGCAAACTCGCTTGTACAACGAAAAGCCTAGAAAGAAATTCTAGGAAACAATCTAAGTATAATTGTTTTGAGCCGCATAGATGGCCACGTGGCCACGTGACTGCAACAGCACATAAAGACTCACTTTTTGGCTGCCAACTGGTGGTTGGTTGAGATTTCTTTGTTGGAGCAAATCTGGGTGGTTGAGACTTGGTCAACTTGTCACGTGCATCAACTAATCTTCTGTGGCAAGCCGCATGAAGGATGTCTCCTGGTCGAGCCATATGGGAAATGTCTCATGGCTGAGCCGTATGAAAGAATGTCTCATGATCGAGCCACATGAGCCGCATGAAGGACGTCTCATGATCGAGCTGCATGAAGGAATGTCTCATGACCGAGCCGCATGAAGGAATGTCTCATGACCGAGCCGCATGAAGGACGTCTCATGACCGAGCCGCATAAGAAATATCTCATGACCGAGCCGCATGAAGGACGTCTCATGACCGAGCCGCATGAGGAATGTCTCATGACCGAGCCGCATGAGGAATACCTTCTGACCGAGCCGCATGAGGCCATCTTATGACCAAGCCGCATGAGGAATGTTTCATGACTAAGCCGCATGAAGGATATCTTCTAGCTGGATGGGTATGGAGGCCCTAGGAGAAGGTGATGTGCCGAATGTCATGATTTGCGAGAGTTTCGTTTGTCTCCCCCCTTGACTTCTCGAAAAAAAATTTGACCGACCCTCCTCCTTGGTGAGTGTTGGCACTGTGGATTATGGATCTCCTTGTTCGAAGAAGATTTGACGGTGGACTCCTTCAGAAGATTGTGATGCGCTTGACTGAGATGATGTGCCTAACTGAGACATCTGAGTAATGCATCTAATTGAGAGCAGGCCGTTACAACGTCTTCAATTGGCATCATGTTTCCGAGATGATGTTGGAAAGGCGCAATAGGTCACAGTCGCTGGAATACAGACTGCCTTGATAGTAGAGCCACTGTCTTGTGGCAGCGGCAGTTGATGATGGCTTGGGTGCAGTGATGTCCTGAAAAGGGCTCATCGCACGCCAAGGTTGCTTCTTTCTTCTTGCATTTGTGAGTAATCACCTCTCGCAAGTTGATAGCAGATTGATCTACCTTCATATCCGTTTTATGGGCCTGGTATCCCGAGCGCCCGGGTACGTAGGTATCATATTTGCTCCCTGATCTGAGGCTAGTAAAAGCACTTGCTCTCGATCATTATAGGAAGACTTTTGGGACCATTATATTGGCTCCCTGATCTGAGGGTAGTAAAGCACTGCGAGACAGGACGAGCTATGACAGGCCCGCGCATAAAATATGCGATATGGCCCTAGAATTCTTCAACTTAACACCCGAAGGTGCATAGTAGGAAGAGTCCAAGTTGAAAGCTTCGACATTCTCAATGGGCCGCATGGGGTCTGGCCCGCAATAGATTCCCTTTCGACTTGGTTCAAGCACAATAACTGCACCCAAGTAGGAGGGGGACTTTAAGAGTCGGCTCATATCTGGTAAAAACACTCCTAAGACGATTCTGTACAGTTTACCATCGGTAGCGTGCATGATTTTTGCGCGCGCATCTCTGGTTTACTGTTGGCATAACACGTTTGAAGCGCATGTCCCGTGCTGCCTTGGATTTCTTCATACTAGCCCGTGAAGACGCCTAGTACTCAGAACCCAACTCATCCTCACCATGACAGCGAGTGACTCAATTGAGTGATTCTCTTTCTTTTTTCTTTTTATTTTTGGTGCCCTTTTCAAAGGAGGCAAGGGGCTCTATATATAGAATAGAATGAGCCCTTTCTTCTTCTTCTTTCCGATGTGGGACTAAAGCAATATTTTATATTCTTCTACAACGATGGATCCGGTCTTTCTTATGTAGCCAAAGAAATGAAAGATTTTGGCCAAATTGGTTCTCGATATTGACGTCAATCGAGAACCACATTTCTTATCTGATCTGGAAGGATCCGGTTAGTTGATTAACTTAAATATAGAATAACTATTCAAAAAATAATTGTATTTAATATCGAAAGTTTGTTTTTAATTTTTTTATTTGCAGAAAAGTTGCGCCTTTTGAGGGTAATAAACCATACGAAGATGTGCAGTACGTGGGGATTTGACAAGTTGAAAGAGATTGTGAAGACAAAAATCACCCCCACCGAATTATAAAATTTGGCAAAATACTCGTATCAGATATTAGACTATGCAATGATATCTGCATTTGTGGAGCGTTGGCATCCAAAAACCAATAGTTTTTATCTCGCAAACGGAGAGTTGACAATCATCCTTGATGATGTCCAACATATTTTGGGGCTTAGAGTTGATGGTCGTCAAATGGCGATAGATTATTCTGAGGGTGACTTCGAGATGTATGATGAGCTAGTGGGACTGGTCGCCAATTCTCTTAGGGTTGAGACGGAGACTTTTGTCACCCTTCCCGAATTTAAGAAGTCGTATGGAGTTCCTTTAAGTTTTCTAAGGAATACATTCTGTTCCGACGATGACGACGACGATGCTAATGACGACTCCGTGGCCCCGGCATACATGCAGTTTATCCTAGGGGTCGGCGGCATTACCGACAAGTTCGGGACCGCGATACATGCCAAATATCTAAACAATCTTACGAACTTGAATACTGTGGATCAAGTAACATTCGAAAGTGGTATCGTAGCATATCTCTACCGTGAACTTGGTGCTGCATCTCGAGTCGAGTCGAAGACAATAGCTGGTTGCCAGACTCTGCTCCTTGTTAGCAATAATACCGTATAGTGTTTATAGGTTGTAACGCCCCAGTTCCAATTACTTGAGACTAGATACGTATCATGCCAGCTGTATACATACGAGTAAATATACGGTTCGTATGTATACATAAGCTGTAAAATATAGAAAGCCAAGACACTAAATCTCATCTACAAAGATAAATAATATAAAAACAACTTTGAGTTTGTTATGTATACAATCGTTGGACGGAGACAAATTTACTACCAACTACTTTAAATAGGGAAGAAATATACAAAGAAAGAATTTAGCAAGCGAGAGCAAGTGACGAGTCCATGAGCAATCATCACGGAGGAAGGAATGGCCTTAGCTAGAGCACCTGCAAGAAATCACGAAAACACACACCTGGCGAGATAACCCGGTCCTCAGAGGGACGTAACAAGACACATAATATCATGCCGATAAACTGAATAAATAAGCTCAACAGAAAAGCATGCATGAGTAAAGGTTCCTACCCATTCTAGGTGCATGCTTTGAGGACAACGTTCTACGCAGGGGCTGTAGGCTCAGCAGAGCAAATAAAGAGTGGCAGTAAGTAGCGCTCATCCGAGTCACTATCGGCCTTGGACAGAAGGTAGTGCTCATAAGATTCATCATCGGCCCAAAATGTGTGTAAAAATAAAATGTAGCCCCTACGCTAATAACTGTCCCCTCCCCCCAATGATACTATACATGCATCGTCTCCACGACACTGTTTAGTCCTTAATAACTGCCAAGTCTTCTACACAATCTATTAGCAGTTATATCCTAACGCACGGCCTGTACGTACCAATGATCAGTCAGCACGCAAGTCCGTATCTATATGCGACTCACAACTCACACACAACCCGTGGCACATCGTGACAGTTTATGAGATGCACTAAACATACGGTGGTCCCTTAACTCTAAGCCAATTGCATAAAATATAATAATTTGCATATATATAATTTTGAAAGAACAACATAAAGAAAAAGCATGCATGATATTGAGCAAGCAATTAAACAGTAAAGGCAAGGTGTCTTGTCTGGTGTGTTGTCTGGTGTGGT
>JANAVB010006330.1:0-11247 GCA_029216955.1 Iris pallida
ACATGTCATGCTTCTGTTCAAGTTATCATATGCTTGACTCAGTTCGGAACACTTTTAAGGGGATCTTGTAAAGCATGAAAAACAGCATCCATAGGCGCAAGGCGGGTACTCTTATTACCCCCCATCTTCACACAGGCGCAGTGATCAAACACACAGACCAGCCAAGACATAGACCTCAGAATGAAGTTCAGAAAAGACTCCTTTTATTAATCATGGCTTAAGGGTCTATCACCAGACTCGTCGTAATTACATGAGAGAAACTTCCTGAATCCTAATTACAGGGATCAATTGCAAAGTCTTTGCTACATAAGAACATAAACTCCTATAGATCCACGAGAAGGTTCGTTTTCATAGGGCAGCCTCCATAGTGTGATCATCGTGGACAGAAAGATCAGAGGAGATGTATACAGTTTCTATCAAAGTCTCATCCTCGCTGACTCATAACGTCGTCAGAGAAAATCATCTTACTGCCGAGAGAAGCTGGGGCTCCATATATACAGAAGAGTGAAAGACCCAGATCCCAGTACGGCGAAGCCCCGCATCCCTCAAAGATGGGCAAAGCATGGTCGGCTACTCATCGGATGAGCAACCAATCCTAACCTGTAGCTTGGACCTCCAATACATTGCCTAGAGTTAAACTCCTTAGGGAGGATACTTGGATACTTCTCAAGAGCGGTGACGGCTCCTTCTATAAAGAGTTCTTCTACAAGAACAGGGCCCCTTCGAACGATAGAAGCCCCAACCAACAGCCGACTTATGCAAGCCCAGCGGCCGTTTGAAGCTAAGTCTGGACTAAACATGGTGGTGAAGGGTGACAGGAAGAAGATAGTGACTCTTCAGAGGAACACTTCCTATTTTATAGGACCGGAAGTGGTCCAAACCATAGGCCACTTGACCGATGGTCAAAATTTCCTCATTAATGGGATGAGCCTAGGATTCGGCACAATGGGTCTCAATTAAAAGGCCTATTCAAGTGAGTCTCCAAACTATTCAAATGCTTCTTAGAATTCCTCAATTAACGGTGGCAATTAAGAAGGAGTCTGTATTCAAGGTTAGTCATTTATTTCTCCTGAAAAGAAGTCTTAAAAGCCAAGTTGTCTCCAACCGGAGGCGCAGGCACCCCATTGTGTTCATTTACCTCCAAGGCATAGATAGTACATCCCCCTCTCAGAAGCGCAGACAGCTGCTTCGATCCAAGTACCCAGCCCGTTCAACAGCCCATTTTTCTTAGCAAAGACTTGGGAGACACCGTTTGCCTCCAGCACAAGCCAGACTGCTACTCTAAAGCATAGTAAAATGGTCTATCTGAAGGCGCAGCCTACTCGTCACCCTAAATCAATGACTTTACCCAAAATATAGCCTACTCGTTGCCCTAAAAGCACAGAGGCCCCGTTGTCTTCGAAACATAGTCCACTTGTCGTCTTAAAGCACAGAGGCTCCGTCGTCTCCAGAAGCACAGTCTACTCGACCCTAGAAGCGCAGCCAGCCTTGCCTGAAGCACAGACGACATGGTCTCACCCAATCAATTTGCTTAAACTGCCTCTCTCAAATATAGAATTGGGATTGATCAAGTTGATAAATGCAGATTGATTTAAATCTCGGACGAAGATTATACAGAATCCAAATCTGAGATGAAATCCTAAGATTTGCTCGGCTACATCCGAACAAACAAATCGACACACGCCACGTATTGAAGTACGTTTAGGCAACTCTAGAGGAGGGTAAATAGAGTATGTGTCGATAATACCTAATTAAAAATAACTCTATTCAAGTTCACCCAACAGAAATAATAATCAGAGTATAAGTACGGAATATAAATAGAGATCAGAGAAGCATACGCAGACACAACAGTTTTTAACCTGGTTTTCCTCGTGGAGGACTAGTCCAGGCCTGAGAACTCAAGCTCAGGATTAAAATCCACTATTTATGAAATAACGTACAACCACGTGCCTTCACTCAGAAAAGCACGCCAACTTCTTACAGATTCACAGATGGCGAGACTTGGAATTGTCCAAGTGACTTCTTTTGGAACTCTTGCACACAAACTTCTAGTTGACTCGCACAGAGCACCTTGGGGGCTTGGGAAGTTTTGTGGCTAGTTAGATGAGAAGAATAAGCTCTTGAATGTATAGTCTACAGAAGAAGAGAAGATGAGAAGATGAGAAAATTGGATGATTGAAAATGAAAAAAATTAAGGCCTATATATACTAGTCCAGAGAGGCAGAGTTCGACCAGAATTCTATCCCAAATATTCAAAAATTTAGCCGTTGGACAACTAGCAACCAGTAAACCCTAAAAATCAGGTCCTAAAATTAAGGGGGCAGAGTTCGGCCTGAACTCTGTGGGATAGAGTTCAGCCCAAACTCTGTCTCCTTGGGGACAGAATATTCAATAGGCTATTTTAGGTTTGTAGGTTTATGGACTTTTATTTGTGGAGTTTTGGGTATAAAGTCTAGGGTTGAGATACTCAGTGCGACTCAACTTACAATAGCCTAGACTCAATAAAAAGTAAAATACAGACTTATAGAACAAGTAAACAGCAGCATATCATAGCAATTATTGATGATGTTCGTCTTGAGCTGATGTATGGTGATTGTCTATTTTGGAGCTTGATGGAGCTTGATGTGTCAAGTTGGATCATAACAGATATCGTCTTGTTAATTATCAAGATTAGGTTGACTGCGATCCAGTTTGGGTCAACAATCTCCCCTATTTTAATAATTGACAAAAATACGATATTTGCATGTCGTAACATTTATACTTGGATACATGGAATAATGATAATAGCTCCCTCGTAGATGAACATGTCGGCTCCCCCTTAAATGGATATGTCCTGAGACAAGTTCTAATCCAAGCAAGCACAATAATATATATTGAAGCTCAAAACACATGTCCATACAAATATCACAAGTAATATCAAGTGTTTCCAAAGAACAAGCAAATTAATATCATAAGTATTCTCCCCCTTTGTCATTTAGCAATGTGATAAAGTGGTTCCCCCATAAAAAGTAGACAAAGTGAATACTTGCAATCACACAACGTAGAACCACAATCATACAGAGAAACTACTAGCAGTTTTTATATCTCATAAAAAACCAAAGTGCATAAGTCTGAAGGAAATACAATACATGAAAATAGAAATACTATATCTCAAAATTTTAAAAACTACTACATAGAGCATAATGAAACTACAGCCTAACATCAGCAGCATCAGTAGGTACTAAACTACGACCATCATGGAGCACGGGATGGACCAGCAGAGTCTGAAGGGTCGCTGGCAGAGCGACGAGGGTCAACAAAGGCTGCGTCCGGGTCCAGATACCGTCTGACCCATGTGTCGTCAATATGGTAACCTTCGCAAGAAGGGTCCCGTACGATAGGGAACGACATAGTAGGATGGGTGGCCAGGGTGGACTGGAGGTCGTGCAGTGAGTTGCTGATAGCACTCATTAGAAGTGTGGTACGGTAATCCAACTGAGTCCAGCGGTCGTCTTCCAAACGAAAGCGATCGCACAATATCGCCTGGATTGAGTCAAGAGTAGCAAGAGGCTCGGGCTCAGGTGTATCAGAGTCAGAAGACTCAGACTCAGCAGGAGGGGCAATATCAGCAAGATTCCTCCGTACCTTGGACAGATAGACAGGAGCAGGAAGAAACTGACACTCATCGAGGAAAATATGAAAGCATGAAAGATTATCGGCAGATACATGGCATGGACCAATGATCGTGGCTTGGTTTTTGCACGAATCATCCAGTCCATTATCGTACGAGGGAAGTTGAATGGAACATGGAAGTGCAAATGATAGAGAGCAGATATCTCAAGATATGAAACTTCATCGGTCGATCCCGCTTTGGGCAAGATCCAAGAAAATATAATCCTATGGAGTTCATAGAAGTAGGGGTTGAGGAACTTTGCTCTAAGATTGCGAGAACGTGTGTTAGGGGTACACAAGTCGTCCTTGAAGCTTTCAAAAGAAGATCCATCGGGTAATTAAAACTGTCGGCCATTAACGAGTTTCTTCCAAGAGTTGGGTTCCAGGATTTCTAGATAGTCGGTAAGCTCGAAGTCATCAAACAATATATCAATACCGACGACATGAGAATAAATTTGCATGTTATCATGAGTTAAATTGTAGTAGAACATTTGTATGGCATTTAAATAGACAATAGATGAAATTGAAACAAGTTCATCTAGATCTAAGTCATGAAATAGTGAGTCATAATTCGAAAATATTGTAAAGTCGATCGGATGTCCCAAAAACACGCTACGTGAGCGAAAGTCGGAAAACCACTCATTTGAAGCATCTAATAAGACAAAAAGTTGCTCATTGTAGGTGTTAGGGTTTGGTGGAGGTGGTAGATTGAATAATGGATGGATAGGAGGAAGAGGATGAGGAGGGTTAGAAGATGATGCTCCTTCACTTCTTCTTCTCTTTCCTCTACCAAAAAGTTTTGGTGCCATTAATAATGAAAAGAGAGAATTTAAAAAAATAAGGATTTATACCTCACACAAATAGTTGAAGATGGAAGAGATCCTTCAAAAACTATTAGATCTTGAGTTTGGAAGAAAATAGCCCTAAAATATGGGTTTTCTAGGATTAGTGTTTGAGAGGAAATAGTTTGGAGGGAGGTAGAAGAAGATGAAAGTGAAGAGAAAGAAGGGTTTTCGGGTTTAAGATGGTTGGGGCCAGCAGGTCGGGTGAAATCCTGGCCGTCGGATCAAAAAATTGAATGGCTGAGGGCAGCTGGAGGTTCTGTGAGCTGGCACACAGAGTTCGGCCCGAACTCTGTGTGGGGCAGAGTTCGGTCCGAACTCTGCCTGTATGTTCCAGAACACATAAAAGGCAATGTTTTGAATAGGAAAAAGTCTAGAATTTGAAAAATTGAGTGATGTAAGTCATAAAATAATGTAGCCATATAATAAATGACTGTTAAGACAGCGATCGTTACAGTGAAACTGCCTTGGGGTAGCTGTAGGGGGCGGATCCCAGCTAGCGGTAGCCCGAAGACTAGTGCACCGTGTTGCTTAGGCTTTTACGCCTTGTTGTCAGAAGGGCCCTTTCAACTTGTACCCAAAGCTCAGTCATTATAAATGATGATTGTCATAACCGTTATTTACGCAGGTACATATTATTGTATGACAGTTTCATCCAAGATTCCTAACTCTCGATAAAGGAAATTGAAGAGCTCTTCGGCTAGTGGTTTAGTAAAGAAGTCTGCTAGCTGATGTTCGGTGTCAATAAACCCTAAGTTAATAGTGCCGTGTTGTTGATGATCACGCAAGAAATAATGTCTAATCTCCATATACTTTGTATGTGAGTGACATACTGGGTTCTTGGTTAAATTAATTGCACTAGTGTTATCACAAAAAAAGGTATGTGCTTGAATAATAAGTTATAGTCTTCAAGAGTTTGCTTCATCCATAGAATCTATGCACAACAACGACCAGCTGCAATGTACTCAGCTTCTGTTGTGAATAGTACGACAGAATTCTGCTTCATGCTAAACCATGACACTAAAGCCATTCCTAATAAATGACATGTGCCACTGGTACTCTTACGGTCGACTTTACATCCCACAAAATCAGCATCGGAATATTCGATTAAGTCAAAGGAAGTGGTTTTGGGATACCACAAGCCTACTGTAATCTTTCCTTTAAGATATCTAAAGATATGCTTAACAGCGGTCATGTGTGATTCTTTAGGATTTGTTTGATATCTAGTACATAAGCAAACGCTAAACATAATATCGGGACGACTAGTAGTTAAATACAATAGACTACCAATCATACCTCGATACTTACGTTTATCGACCGGTTTGCCGCTTTCATCAGGTTCTAGCTTTGTTGTAGTAGCCATAGGAGTGCTGATAGGTTTGATGTTGTTAAGCTCGAACTTTTTCAGCATGTCCTTTGTATACTTCGACTGGCTGATGAAGATGCCTTGCAAGTATTGTTTGATTTGCAGTCCAAGAAAGTAGTTGAGCTCCCTTATTATGCTCATCTCAAATTCGTTCTGTATACACTTGGCAAAATCTTTGCATAGACCCTCATTAGTAGACCCAAATATGAAATCATCCACATAAATTTGTACTAACAAAACAGTGTCTTCAAGAAATTTTATGAAAAGTGTAGTATTAATTTTCCCTTTTGAAAAACCTTTATCAAGTAAGAAAGTACTAAGGCGTTCATACCAAGCTCGAGGAGCTTGTTTGAGGCCATAAAGAGCTTTTTTAATTTTAAAAACATAGTCGGAAAATTTGTGATTTTCAAAACCAGGGGGTTGCTTGACAAAAATCTCTTCTTTAATAAAACCATTTAGAAAAGAACTTTTCACATCCATTTGAAAAAGTTTAAAGTTTTAGAAATTTGCAAAGGCGCAAAGCATCCGAATATATTCAAGTCGTGCAACAGGAGCATACGTCTCATCGTAGTCGATACCCTCCCCTTGATTGTATCCTTGAGCTACGAGATGAGCCTTGTTACGAGTGACCGATCCATCCTCATTAACTTTGTTGCAAAAAACCCATTTAGTACCAATGATTGAATGATCAGCAGGTCTAGGAACAAGTTTCCAAACCTGATTTTATTCAAATTGGTTGAGTTCTTCTTGCATTGCAGATATCCAAAATTTAACGTTAAAAGCTTCTAAAAAATTTTAGGTTCAATTTGAGAAATAAAAGCAGTGCTAGCAATAGAGTCTCTCAAAGAATATCGAGTAGTTATCCCTTTCGATACGTCACCTATTACCAAGTTTTCTGGATGCGAAGGTTTGAATTGGAACTTCTTTGGTAAGCCCTCCAGAGAGTTGGTTTCGGGTGGTGTATCCACAGGAGTGAAGGTTGCTGGTTTATCATCATCGGGAATGATATCTGTACTATTGTCCTCATCAAAAGTTACGTTAGTAGACTCTTCAACAATCATGGAGGATTTGTTGAACACTCTATATCCCTTACTCTTTGCAGCATAGCCAAGAAGAATACCTTCGTCAGCTTTAGTATCAAACTTGCCCAAGTTGTCTTTGGTATTCAGGATAAAACAGCGACAACCAAACACTCGAAAGTAAGAAACATTTGGAGTTTTACCAAACCAAAGCTCATAGGGTGTTTTCTTCAAAATAGGTTGAATCAAAACCCTATTCAAAATATGGCACGCTGTGCTGACAGCTTCTGTCCAAAAATATTTTAAAAGAGAAAATTGATTCAACATGACTCTAACCATATCGCCAAGAGTCCTATTCTTTCGCTCCATAATACCATTTTGTTGAGGAGTTCTAAAACAAGAAAACTCATGATTAAAGCCATTTAAATCATAAAACTTTTCAAAATTGGAATTTTCAAATTTGCCACCATGATAACTTCGGATACGAGTAATCATGTAGTCTTTTCGTTTTGGACCTTTTTAGTAAAAACTTTAAAAACTGAAATGGTATCATTTTTATTTGCAAGAAAAAAACCCAAATAAATCTTGAAAAGTCATCAATGATAACAAAAGGATAGAGTTTACTGCCAAGACTGGCTACTCTACTAGGACCAAATAAATCCATATGAAGTAATTACAATGGTCGGATAGTACTTACAGTGTTTATGGATTTAAAGGAAGATTTGGTAGCCTTATTCTTTTTACATTCGGTACATACCATGTCATTCTTGAATGTGATGTCTGGCAGGCCTCTTACTAGCTTCTTGGTTGATAATCTGGATATGGTATCCATGTTGGCATGACCAAGATGCTGGCCCCATAATAGCATTTCGTCTTTGTTACGACCCGCTCCCGAATAATCGGACACGAGTCGGACACGCCAGCCTTCGTCGATGGACACGACGAAGTAAGTTTTACCAATATCTAGGAGAACTATGAATCAAGATAAGAATGAAAGTAATCACATCATCTAATATATCAAATCCCAGAATCTCAGATACAAGTCTAAATGTTATTACATTCCAGCAAATGTAAACTATATTGATGTCTCTAATACAAGTCCAGATAAAGCTAAAGAGAAAAGACTAGGCTTCCTCAGCCTCTAGGTCATGGGCAACATCAACTGGCTCATAGGTGCCTCCAGGCTCCTGCCCGTAGTAAGTATCACAGATAGCCTCCAGCTCACCTGCAACATATCCTAGTCAGGAGCGGAGCTAAGTATATCCAAGAAAATGAACATGAACATCATGGTATGAACAAGAGTACAAAAATATATATAAAGTATGAGAAATGAGAACAAGACATGAAACCTGAACATGAATACTGAAAAGTAAATACAAAAAATACAGGGAATATGAAATGAGTCCTGAACATGAAATACAACATGAACCTAAAGTGTGCAACATATTGAAATACATCCAGGATGTGTGATCGGCTTGGGTAGATTCAATGAACATGAAATGCTACGGCTTGGGTCCCGCGTGCACGATGCGGGGCCTAAGCTATTCATATGAATAGTAACACGGGTTTGATCACACATCTATAGTATTTCCTCTCCTAGACACAAGTAACTCAAAAAATATGATACAAGACAATCCTGTGATACGTCGTGTCAACAAGGTGATACAGGAATGAATATACAAGACATGAGAAAATGAACAAGTCCGAGGAGTATACTTGCCTTGCTCAGGGTGATCAAGTGTGGGATGAAAAGCTAGAAATCCTCATATTTAATGATTACAAAATTATTTAAGTGAACAGTTAACAACTAAGTTTTATTTAACACAATTAGGAACCACTAACTATTCCTAGAATTTAGCATACACTCAATTAAACCTTATGATTAAGTTCTCTATTAAAACTACACAATAATCTAACACAAGCTATCATGAAATATTACACCCAGTTACAGTGTACTATTTCAAGTAGCCTGTGACCCCATCTTACCATTAAACCTAGTTAATCTTAGGACATGAACTAATCTACAAACAAGTTTATACATGGGACAGGACATTAGAAGTTATAGGACTTAATGTTCAGTTAATATCACAATAGCAATATGGTTAGAACTGTTGTTAAACAGTTCCAAACATGCTCTGTACATACCAGTCCAGTTAGCCCTAAAATCAATCCAACCAGTCCTAATATCCATAACCTGTGATTTGATTTCCCCGGTTTCAGAAAGCCAAATCCTAACTAGGAATTACATGTCTCAGTCCTTAACAGGACTGAGAATAGTTCTGTCCATCAGTTCTACTGAAACTAAATCTTGGTTTACTAAACAACAGTTCAGTCCAAGGGTAGGGTTGATATCCTCTGTCCAGGCCATAGCCATGATGCTGAACCCATCAAGCATTCCTGGTTATTAAGTTAGCAGTCTAACCTTTAAACTGATAACTCTGATATTCCCTTCCACAGGTTGATGCAAATCAGTCCTTAGCAGGACATGGGATAATTCAGTCCAAGCAGGACATGGTACAAAATCAGTCTAACAGGACATGGGACAAGGTTATTGAGCTAAGATAGGAGCATGGAAAATCCAATTCAGGTTTGTACTTAGGTTCCTATAATTCCCAAAGTCAGAGAAATAAAATATAAAGCTATTGCTTGCTAAGCCAAGTCTCAGTCCTAAAATCTATTGTTTTGAACTCAAGTTGACATCCAAAGTCTAAATCACATCATCTATTACTCGATTTCTTTAAGCTACAAAATCAGTGAGACTTAATACCTAACTAAGGTTTAAGACTGATACATCAGTCTCCAAATTTGAGGCTGATGCATAGCAATCTTCAGTATGAATGATACATTCAGCCCACAATATCAGCTAACTATCAATAACAAATAAATTCTCAGGTTAAAGGAATAAATCAGTCTTGGAAGGACTGATATAATGCAGTTGCAGTGAGACAAATCAGTCTCAGTTGATAGCTTAAACTGTCAGCCAAATCATGCCAAAATTAATCAAAACTCATAACTGTCCTACTTGTTTTCCAGGAAACAAGGCATGGATAATCTAAAACATCACAACTACTAGCCTCACTATTACTAAGTCAAATGAGAGCTAAAAAGAAATCAATTTATAATAAGAAGGTTCAGTCCTAAGCAATGCAGATATAATTTAGTCCAGAACTCATAACTAAATCCTGAACCCTGCTCCAGACTTGTGAACCCGAGTACTGATACCATGTTTCAGTAAAGTCTACCCACAGTCTACTCTGTCTTCATAATATCTGAGATAAGAGCAATACTGCTACAGGATAACTCTACATGTATCTCAGTACTTCTCTCAATGCAGCAGGTAGGAGCAATCAGTAAATTGAATGTCCCCTACCAAGTACTACCATAAGAGCAATATTGATACTCAGTGGTTCAGAAGTTTGTAGCCTTCATAGGTAGCTCAGAAATTGTATTATAGGCTAAGACAATAGGAGGGTTGACATACCAAGTCAGTTCATACTCATCTTCACCTACAGTTAACTCTCAAAAATTTATGCTCTAGTTAAACTTCAAATAAGTATCACTAATCAGTTAATCATATAATTAACATGAGTATCTTTCAGTGGTCGCAATCAAGATCTCCCTATATCAATAATACTAATACAGTCTTCCTAGGGTGTCTAGCAACCAAGAGTCTTACCTCTCAACTGAGAACCAACACTTCTCATACACAACTAAGATTTGAATATTGACAGGACTCTCCCCAACCAATTTCTATTTAAGCCATTAATTATTGATACTCCACTCTTGAAATTTTCATCGAAATAGGATATCAGTGGTTAGATTGATATCCCATTTGATTCAACTTTACAAGTAGAGTATCAACAACTGATCCTACACTACATAATAAAAATGTAATTTACTCATGGATAAGGATTTACCTAGTAGAATCAACCTTCATAGCAGCCTTGAATCAGTCACTGGTTGTACAGGACACTTTCTGTCACTGAACACCAATCAATACGATAATACAATTATCATTACACTGAACAACAGGGTCCCAAATCAAAGGTTGAATTAACATTCACCTTGCTAACTTCAATGAAATTGGAATCAAGAGTTCCTGAGTCCAAGGACTGAAGCTAAATCTACCTACAAATGAGACATTTGAAAAATTCGACAAAATTTTAGAATAAAAGCATGATTCCTAACTTCCAAAGAATTAAGAGTGAATAGGGAGCTCAGATCACCTACCTTAATCTTAGCTACACCAAATCGATCATAACGTTCTTCCCATTCGACGATCTCACAGATCTGTGAAGAAACACAGTGGATTCAACCGTCCACGAAGAATTCAGAGCAAGGGGATCTGAGTTCAAAATGAATGTCGATT